>JAUMHN010403042.1:0-15574 GCA_032360265.1 Heliamphora ciliata
AATGGTAACCAAATAACCCAACCAAACAAGGCCTCTAAGCAATAAACCCCAACAGGGCCTAATACCATCAGCACTAAACCAAACCCAAAACAGAGCAGAAATTCGCTTCACCCAAAACGCATTGCGTTTCACCAAACCAAGGGTTTGGTGTCTGCCAGAGGTGTCGACGATACCGATGGAGGTCGCCGGTAGCCTCCAGTGGTGGCGGCAGGGTTTTCAACAGGCGGAGAGGGAGAGAGAGAGATCGGGGAGAGAGAGATTTGAACCCGAGAGAGAGAAGGTAAACAGCGGCGGCGGTGGGTGGCGTCGGTGGTTGTCGGTGGCGTCAGGGGTAGCGTTAGAGGGGGGGCGGGGGTCGGTGGAGGCTGGAGGCGTCGGGGCCGAGCCTGCCGGTACCCACTTCTCTATCTTTCTCTCTGTTTCGTTCTCTCTTTGCATAGAACGCTCCAAACCCCTCTGGTATATATACACACGCTATACGCTCCACCTAACCCTATTTTTGGTTACAAATCAACATTTTCCATCAGAAATCCTCATTCATCGCCCTATGATTGCTTGGTTCCCCTTTTAACGCCATTAATCAGTTTTCTTTCTTAAAAATTTTTTTTTTAGTCGACTGATATATATATATATATATATATATATATATTAGCATCAATTATTATTATTATTTTTTTTGGGATATTACAAAAAGATATTTAGAATCTTAAACTAAATAAAATCCTAATGACAAAATAACTTAAATAAATTAGATAACTACAAACGACATTTATTAGACCAAAAGGGCTTATTGGTTCACATCGGGCCATTGGGCTTAGTCCAATGTTTACAAATAGGATAATGGCTCCAATCAACGGCTAGCCAACCATTTCTTCTCTGCTGAAAAGAACCGAACGCGGTCGAGTTAGTATGACAACCAAGGATGCCAACAGAAGGAGAAATATGATGAATCAACAGAGAGTTCTTCCTCAACTTGACATGACGTGAATTAGTGGCACAAGTGTGTATTTTGTCTTGCCATCAACGAAGGAATAGGTGTTAGTATGCCCAGCATGCTCAACATCACGGTCCCATATCCATGTACGACCTAGGAGAATGTAGCAAAGTTTAAGAGGAAACATATTACACAGCATTGTCCCTTTGAGCTTTCCAAGAGTAAATGTTATGGGCAATTGTTTGTCAACTTTGAGCTTAGTGTTGGTGATCTAGGTCACATGATAAGGTGCGGGATGAAGTTCGACCATTAAACCCAATTTCTTCTCAACTTATTGGTGCAACTCCCAGTGTTAATCACCAGAGAACAAACATGATCATTGCACTTTGTCCTAATAGTGAAAATCTGGCCATGTTGCAAAATTTTAGTGTGTTTTTTGTCCTTCTGAGTCGCAAGGCGCCACAAGGTCTTTAGTCTCCAGTATAGCAACAAGCTTAGTAGCCTATTAAGTCTATGAGAATGGCACTCTCTAGCATGATGTCCAAATCCTTGACAATTAAAGCATTTAGGCACGGCATTACCTCCAAATGTAGGCAGAAAGGAAGTGGAAGCAGCACGGAGAGGATGCTCATTAAACTTGGTACGAATGGGCTCTGCAAAAGTCCTCTCCTTATGTGTAAGGGGTTCAGTTGGTGCACGCATTGAAGCCTTTTTCTTGACTTTGTCTTTCATCTGAAAGGCTACTTAGACTGTATCTGCCATGAGGTATAGTCTGCTAGCAGCTAAATCGCAAGAGATTTGAGGATTCAAGCCCTAGCAATACATAGAGATCATGACATCTTCATTCCACGGGAACTTTGATCTAGTCGCTAAGCTATAGAACAGTCTAGTGTACTCTTCAACTGACTTACTTCCTTGTGTCAACTGAGTAAATTGCAAATGAGTTCGCTATTTATAACATGGATGCACAAAATAGCGGGTCATGGTGATCTTCATATCAGCCCAGGTACGAAAAGCTGTATAGTATTCAGGTTGATATTTTGTCCACCAAAGTCTAGCTGTACCATTTAATTTTGCTTCGACAAAAAGTAACATTTTGTCCTTGGTCATGTGATACCAAGGAAATAAACTTTTTATGCTATGCAACCAATCAAAGAATACTTCTGGATTGTGATCTCCATTAAAATCAAGAACCTCCAACTTGACACCCCTGTCTACTTCAGGAAGTTGGGGATCCTCCGACATACGTTGGATTGCAAAAGGCTGTAGAGGACGATCACCAAAAGTACCATCAGTTGTAGCCTTTTTTCCCTCGATCTCCAATCAATTTTTCTAACATAGCTCGCATCTGTACCATATTTTCAGCCATCTGCTTCTAAGTGCTCTGCATTTCTTGAAATTTTTGACCTAAAACGTCGACTCTGGTATTCAATTTAGCATTGGTTATCGTAGTTATGGCTAGGTTTAAGTGGAAAAAGGGATTGAGTTTGTAAGTTGGGGTTAGGGTTTGTTAAAAATGTGTGGTGGCTTGGGTGGGCTAAATTATTAATTTTAGTTGTGTTTGGTTTGGGTTTAAAAAAAATAATAATAAAATAAAATAAAGGGCTGACTTTATTTAAAAAATAAAAAGAAATAGGTAATGGACTTGGGGTTTATTATGTAGGCTGGTTTTAAAAAGTTAAATTGGTTTGAGTTATTTGGGTTGGGTTTTAAAAAAAGAAAGAGTAATGGGCGGGTGTTTTAAAAAGAGGTTGATGGGTTTGGGTATTAAAGTGACTTAATATGGGCTTTAGGGCTTTAGGGCTTAAAAAAAAAAGGTTGGGTTAGGTAATGGGCTGGTGTTTTAAAAGAGGTTGATGGGTTTGGGTTGAAGTGTTATAATATGGTCATCAAGGCATAAAAAAGGTCAAGCTGGGTAGGGCTTGGGTTTCCCCCCTCCTGTTTTTTGTAAGAACCAGGGTAGGGAAAAACCCTAGGATTTTCCTTTTGGCGGCGTAGGGTTTTAGGTGAGGACGACGACGGTGCGAGGCGTCGACGGCGGTGATGGATCAAGGAGTTGATGGCGGCGATTGGTTGAGGCGACGACTAGGGTCGAATGGGAGAAGGGAGGGGTTGACGAGGGTGGTTTTGATAGAGATGCTGACTGTAGTGTCAACTGTGCGAGGGGAGGGCGGCGCGAGGGGGAACCGTCGTCGATGGTCGCGACTGGAGACGCTGACTATGTCATTGACGACACGAGGGGAGGGTGTCATCGGCTATGGCGTCGACGGCACGAGGGGGGACTGCTGTCGATGGTTGTCGTCGGCGAAGTAGTGGCGGGGGCTGGTGAGACGGTTCGAAGATGGTTGTGACTGGTTGCGGTGGTGGCGGCGTGAGATGTTGACGGTCATCTACCGGAGCCAATGTAGGAAGAATAACGGTAGGAGCTTCTTTGGCTGCAGAAAGGAGTCGAAGGAGAAGAGGATGTGGAATCCTGAGCAAAGTTCTGATACCAATTGATGTTGCACGCGGTGGGGACGAGGATAGTGGATAGGTAGCGTACAAAGGTCGAAATCCTAATTCAAGGCCTTCGTTTTAAAACTTAACTATTTTATTAATTCCATTCTGCCAATACATAAAAGGACTATCTTATTTATAGGCTTAAAATCCTAATCTAAAAAGAAAATTAAGATCCTAAGATATTAAAATAAAAATCTCAATAATATAATCTAAAATCCTAATGAAAATGAAATAAACTAAAATCTTATTTTAAAAGATATCTAGAATTTTAAACTAAATAAAATTCTAATGACAGAAATTAACTTAAATAAATTAGATAACTACCATCGACAATTATTAGACCAAAAGAGCTTATTGGTTTGCGTCGGGCCATTGGGCTTAGCCCGAGATTTCCAAATAGGATAATAGCTCTCAAGTCAATCAACGGCTACCCCATCAGGCTCTCATTAAAAATTCTCATTTGCAGTTACTGGTAAATAAATATGAACTATAATTGGCAAGTTAATGTTGAATGCCAACATTTAATTCTATGATGCTTGATACAACTCAAGAAGATAAAATTAAAGTGTTAATTAACTTCAATGCACATCCTTGGTATATATAGTGAGACACTTAACACTACAAAAACTATAATATCCTCAACTATGAATGTGTCATCAAATATTCCCCAGCACTTCCTTGCAAGCTTGGGAATATATTTCACGTAGGCTCAACTTGTTACATAGCAACTGTAACTGTAGTTTGAAACAAAGATTTATTGAGGATATCAGCAAGCTGTGTGCCTCCATACACAAATGGAGTACATATCATACAACTTTTCACCTTTTTTTCGTGGAACTAGCTAGATGACAATCCACCTCAATGTGTTTAGTTCTCTCGTGATATACCGGATTAGAAGCAAAATGAATTATAGCTCGGTGATCACAATACACGGTCATGGGCAAATTCACATCAATAACTCTATTTACAAAAGTGTTTCGCTCACATAAGTTCACATGATTATGGTTTATAGCTTTATAATATGCTTATTGCTTAAGCACTAAACTTTGCAACAACCTTCTGCTTTACAATTTCTTAAGTGACTAGATTGCCACCCAAAGAAGTCAAATATTCCGTTGTGGATCTCCTCGCTAATGTGCCTATGCCCAATAAATTGCCCCAACATGTAAGTGACCATTATTTCTATAAGGAGACCATCTCCAGAATGAACCTTAAGGTACTTTATAACTCAAAGTATTCCTCCTCAATGTGGAAGTCAAAGAGCTAACATATTAAAAGTCTCGTCAAGAATAGCCAATGTGTATTTCCTTTACAACAAATTGTTTCCATCCTTGAGTCTGGCTGTCTCAATACCCAAGAAGTAGTTGAGCTTGTATGAATTCGTATTATAAAATTGTCTTCAGAGAAAGGTGTTAAACTTGTCAATGCTTTTTTCATAATTTCCAGTAAAGATGTCTTTTACATAGATAATCAACAAAAATTTTCCTCTCAAATGTGGAGAATAAAATGATTTGATTGATATTGACACATTTCAAATTTCAAAATTGCATCATTAAACTTTCCAAAAAAGCTCGTAGGAGATTACTTAAGTCTATAAAATGCCGCTCGAAGACGACAAACCATTCCTACCACTTTACTCTCTCCTTGAGTAACAAACTTAGGTAGTTGCTCAATACAAGCTTTCTCATGAAGATCACCATGTAAGAGTACATTCTTGACATGTAACTAAAATAAGGGCCATCCAAGATTTCTCACAAGAGAGCAGAATCTGAGTAGAGGCAATGTTAGCACTGTGGAAAAGGTATAGTCTACATCATATATTTGAGTATGTTCTTTAGCGACAAGACTCAACTTGAACTGTTCAACAAAACTAGTAGGGTTATATTACATAGTGAAGATCCATTGATAACCAACAGTAAATTTTTCGGAGGAAAGAGGTACCAACCATTCTGGTGAAGAGCAGACATCTCTTCCTCTATAGCTTTCCTCTAACTTGGAATAGATAAAGCCTTTTAAGTAGATTGGGGAACATATAGTCATAGACAGAGAAAACAAAAGTATTAAAAGCATGAAAAGCAGATAAATGATCACATGCGACAAATTGAGTAATAAACAATGCTACATGAACGCGGGTACAAGTGTCGGGTGTAGGTATGTATCCAAGTATTAGATTCATCTAATTTTCATGTCAAGGATATTGGGACGTGGCAAAATATTTATATTTTTAATGTATTTCTTTTATTTTTAGGGTAAATAGTGTTTAGAAGATTTTATAATGCATTTATGCACAATATGAGTGTTTATGCATAGTTCTATAGTAAGCTCGAATTAATAAATATACTTCTTAGGTGAATAAATCAACTAAAAATATTGGACACATATTCCATACCTTTATCCAAGTGTCGAGTGTCTGGCACGAGCACTTCTTACATTTAGAAGAGCCAATGTAACATAGGTAATGAGGTGCGAAGTGCGGCCACGTCTACCTTTTCGAAGGGCAATGGAAAGAAAGTTAATGTTAGCAGGTGCCACAATAGTGGAAGGAACTACAATAGTGGAAGGAACAGAAGGTTGAGCGGGCAAGGAATCTGGCAATGCTAGAGACAGAGGAGTACTTGAGAAGGTGACAAATTCTTATTGTTGCGAACGTATCCCTGTAATGGCTTTACTTATCAAGAAAAAAACATACTCCGTAATGGCATGTAAGTAGGAGAGAGGGAAGAAAAGTCTTGGAATTCTGTAGGAATTACTCCTCAGTAATTTGCACAAAGAACGATACAGTTCCAAATGCTTCAAACAAATTCTCTGAAACTAGCTTGCCATCAATAGAAAGATTAGGTCAGTATATAGATTTCTGGGTTGTATTAATTTTATTTATCTTAGTACTCACGATATAGGAAACTAAGAATTTTTACTAATTAGCATATTTGACTTCATATAAAAACCAGCAACATAATTTGACACTGGAATACCTTTTGTTAAGAAAATTAGTAAATTATCAAAGTATCTGTAACTACTAAAATCTAATAAAACCCATTAAATTTGTTCCACATGATTCTAACCTAAGAAGTACATAAATGTAATGCTCAAATATGCACTAGACAAGTTTGTAAAAAAATTTAAAGTGGCTCCATGTGAAATTTCAGTTTTGTTCCTTTTCTATTTTTTCCATGCTCAATATAGGGAAGAGTATATACTGCAGAACAATATTCTGAAGGCGTTCAAGTGAAGCCTAAATTCTGCCTATCATTTGATTTGGTGAAAACTTGCAGTTTAAATACTAATCAAAATTTCGAATAAATTGCAATTGCTCAAAAAAATAAAAAAAATATATTTTCACACAGAAACCCATTATTTTGTTTGGCATGTGATAATTATTGAGCTTTAACTGTATTTTATGAACTTGTCTAAATGTTTGAAGTATCTCAGTTCATCTTGCAACATTCGACCAAGGATATTAATTATGTGTCTCAACTCGCACGTCTATCTGGGGTCTGGACCATGAACCTGACAAGTCTGCTTACTTTGAGTTTATAATTTATATGCATATTATAAACCAAAAACAAAAACAAAACAAAAATTATGTAAGTTCTATGGTATAGATGCTTCAAAATCCTACCTATGTTAAAACACTTTATGTTACACAAAAACACCATGGCAGCTTAGAAAATAAAGGAAAAATGCTAAGAAATTTGAATATTAGGCTTCAGCATTTGATAAAGCCAATCCTTGGACAGGAAACTTCCTTGATATACACTCTTTAATTTATGTAACATTGGCTTTAATATGGCATGTTAGTTCAGTCGGTCATAGAAAATGGCAAGTTCCATTTTAGCCTTTTATATCCAATTGGTATTTTTAACACTTAGATACAAGCTTCTTCGGAAATTCAAAATGATCTTTTTGTAGAACGCGTACATATAAATATAAGAAGACATAAATGAATAGTGTTTATGATGGTAAGGTGTATTTGATTCTGTACAGATCAGGAAAACTCTCCTTGCTGAGGGATGACTTTATATGACATGAATAAGATAACTCTAAGTTCTGACAATTCTCAATCTGGATGTAAAAAAAATTGTGTCCAGTTCCTCTTCCTTTGGTCTCCTTTCCTCTCCTTTCAGTTGAGCGATTACATACCTCTCCCTTTCGTTGTTGAATAAGATGAAGTTACATTTTTTAGGTAATCAAATGTATGATGATGCCTTTAAATTTACGGTTTCTAATTTATTGCATGAGCTATTTAGTTTGTATATCATATGATTGACAGGAGACCTCAGCAAGCACATTAATGCTTTGATACTGAGCAGTTCTCATTGCCTTTGCATGTACACGATGTATATCAGCAAACCATACGAAGTTATTCATTTTTTAGAAATGTTTTAATATCTTATTACATCAAAGTACTAAGAAATGATTTTCTACATTTTTTTGCTGGAAGGGAAGCGTGATCATAATGTCTTCATATAAATAAATGTTAGAAGCCCTGTACCCACAGATAAATAAATATAGATGTTATAGGCTTCACATCAGAAGACCTAGATGAGGCATTTATGGGTACAAATCCACGGTGATTTGATTTTGATCGTGTCCCCCGAAGTGTGTAGTGTTTTCGTTCTAAAAAGATCAATAATACAGAAACACTTTTGGGCATGTGTCCGACATGTATTGGGCGTGTTTGACAAGTGTATACCCGACATGGAGAGGGTGCCTTCTTAACACAGTAAGTGCTTTGTAGGGCGTACCCTGACCCCTCCAATTCAGGGTGGGTGTTAAATTAGAATAAATTTAATAATCAGGGCTGTAATGTTCATCAGTTTTTTTTTCTTTACTAATGGCTGGAAATTCCAGTCTCTCAGTTTCTACTGAGTTTCTTGTAGCTATGTACTTCCGAAATGGTTTGTGAGCTTTGGCTTCTTATCTCTAGGCCATGATATTTACTTCAGATAGTTGAATCACTACTACTACCTTCCCTTCTGTTGTATAAAATTTTCTGACTTATGTTGTGAAAAGCTCAGGTCCTATTGCATTCTTTGTGATGGTGGGACATATAATCTGCTTTACTTTGTCCCCTTGGAGACCTTTGGTAAAAATGAACATATGGTGTCAATAACAACGCTACATAAGTGCGTCTGTGTTCGTGTGTGCCCTCTTGTTGATAATGCTCTTGATTCTCGAGAAGAAATAAAGCAATGAAAATAGATGAACCATATTAAGCCGGATTGCAATTTGATTAATAAAAAAACCCAATGATTTGTTTATTCCCAGTTTTGGTGCTCTTCAAAATTCATTAAGGTCATTTTCTTTGATTTACTGTTGTTTATCTTCAATTTCTTGAGTTTGTTTTTCCTATTCCTATTTGACTGAAATTTCCTACAGGTTCATCTGCGGCTGAATTGGCACAGGATTCAGATTTCCCCGACTGGTTAGATCATCATTTACTTGACACAGAAAGTTTCAACGAAGGCAAAAGATGGTTGTCACAACCACATACTTCTTCAGTACATCTTGCGGAAACAAAACCCTTGCACAGAACATCGTCATATCCTCAGCAGCAACAGCAGCAGCAACACTTCTCCAGTGAACCTATTTTAGTACCAAAATCATCTTTCCCATCTTTCCCTTCTGCTGGTGGCAGATCTCAACAGGTTTCACCACATAATCAGGCGCATCACCTAAATATTTCGTCTTTTACTAGTCATCAGTTTCCCTTTTCTGCTCCAAACCTTTCTCCTTTATCTACCTCAACTCTACATTTGGCCGGCTTACCTCATGGATTGCATTATGGTGGAAATATGGCTAAATTAAATTCTTCTGGTCTTTCTATAAATAGCCGACCACAAAACCACTGGGCCAACCATGCTGGTCTATTTCATGGGGACCACAATGACTTCTTAAATAATTATTTGCAACAACAATTCCCTCACCAAAGAGGGTTATTGTCTCTGCAGTTGATACCAACGCAGCAGCAGCAGCTGCAACAACAGGGAATTCGTCTGCCAGGTCAATCGTCTTTAGCTCATTTCTCAGCAATGCAATCCCAAGTATTTAACAACCTTCCGTCTTCACCCTCACATTCAAGTAAATATGGATTAGCAGATATGAGAGATCAGAAACTTAAGTTGTCACACAGAGGTAGACAGAATATGCATTTCTTTCAACAAT
Source organism: Heliamphora ciliata (assembly GCA_032360265.1). Lineage (NCBI taxonomy): Eukaryota > Viridiplantae > Streptophyta > Magnoliopsida > Ericales > Sarraceniaceae > Heliamphora > Heliamphora ciliata. The sequence goes on from JAUMHN010403042.1 coordinate 9,599, forward strand.
GTTCTGATACAGGTAACCAGAAGACCGAGAATTGTTCCCCACAGTTTAGATCCAAGTATATGACAGCAGAAGAGGTAGAGAGTATTCTAAGAATGCAGCATTCTGCAACACATGGCAATGATCCATATGTGGATGATTATTACTACCAAGCTTGTCTTGCAAAAAGAACTGCTGAATCAGGGTCAAAACATCGTTTCTGCCCAGTCCATCAAAGGGAGCTTACTTCTCGATCCCGCATCAATGCAGAATCACTTCCTCATATCCATGTTGATGCGCTTGGGAGGGTGTCCTTCTCTTCCATTCATAGACCACGTCCTCTCCTTGAAGTTGACCCTCCTTCCTCTGCTTTTGGCAATGGCAGTGCTGAGCAGATTTCTGAGAAACCACTGGAAGAGGAACCTATGCTTGCAGCTAGAATCACCGTCGAAGATGGCTTTAATCTTCTTCTTGATGTGGATGACATTGACCGGCTCCTGCAATTTAGTCAACCGCAAGATGGTGGCATTCAGCTTAGGTGTAGGCGACAGATCCTGCTGGAAGGCTTGGCTGCTGCGCTTCAACTCGTTGACCCACTTCAAAAAAGTGGGAACTCAGTTGGACTGGCCCCCAAAGACGACATTGTGTTCCTACGGTTAGTTTCTCTTCCAAAAGGTCGAAAGCTCCTTTCTAAGTACCTTGGGCTTCTTTTCCCCAACGATGAGCTTGCCCGAATAGTTTGCATGATTATCTTCCGTCATTTGAGGTTCTTGTTTGGTGGTCTTCCCTCTGATTTGGGGGCAGCTGAGACGATAAATAATCTTGGGAAGACAGTTTCCTCATGTGTTAATGGTATGGATCTTAATGCGCTTAGTGCATGTCTTGCTGCAGTAGTTTGTTCCTCAGAGCAGCCACCACTCCGTCCCCTTGGAAGCCCTGCTGGAGATGGGGCCTCAGTTATCTTAAAATGTGTTTTGGAGAGGGCAACCGAGCTACTAACTGAACCTCATGCTGCTAGCAACTGTAGCATACCCAACCCAGCCCTTTGGCAGGCCTCATTTGATGCTTTCTTTGATCTCCTGACCAAGTACTGTGCTAGCAAGTACGACAGTATAGTGCAATCAATATACACACAGGTTCTGCCAAACACTGAGATTATTGGTTCCGACGCCACTAGAGCCATAAGCAGAGAAATGCCTGTAGAACTTCTACGTGCTAGTCTTCCTCACACTAGAGAGCAACAGAGGAAGCTGTTAGTAGATTTTGCTCAACAATCCATGCCTGTCACTGGACATGATGGTCGTGGAAAGAGCACTGGTAGAGTAACTCCTGAATCGGTGAAGGGCTAGCTGAAGAATTAGTAAGGATGATGGTATGAAAAATCACTTCAAAAAGCCTAATATTTGTTGTGGGGTTCTGCCATTCATGTGCTGGCATTCACGGTGGGATCACAATATTTTTTTTCGGATGAATGTATCAGAAAAGAAGAAAAAGAATAGAGAGATCGCAATATTTTAATTCGGATGAATGTATCATCTCTACATAAATGTGTGTTATGTTGGCTTTGAAGGGTAGTCCATGATAGAAACTTTTCTTTGGGGGATCTTAGTTTTGGTGCTCTGTTGAAACTCTGGACAACGTTGGAAGCACGGATGTTGCATGTACAGACAGGTTCAGCTGTGGGGTGATTTTTAGAGCTCCCTTTCTCTCCTTTGCTTTCGCACTCCCCTTTCGGGCCCAATAGAATGAATGCCAGAGGGAGAGAGGTAAGAAAATCCTACTAGCTCAGAAGAATATACACTACTGTGGCAAGGCAAGAAACTCTCAGTTATGCGAAGGCAAGACTAAGTCTGTCTTGTGCAAGATGTTTGCATGCTTGGGTTATATCTGTTGGTTATTTGGAAATTTTTAAGGACTATGGTCTTGTTTGGGTTTAGCTTTTTTGAAAAAAAAAGAGGAAAAAAGTTAGATTGCATTAGATTAATTGCTTAGGGTAGTTTTTTTCTTTTTTCTTTGTTGAAATGTTTAAAATATTTTTATTTTTTGTTTTTAAGTTTTAGTGTTTGAGTTATTGACACATTTTTGTTTTAATTTTTGTGTATATAGTTAAACTTTTTTAATTAAGGGTAATATAGTATTATGGCCAAAAAAATTTATTTGGGATGTGTATGATTTTTTTTTTTTGGGAATAAAGTAAAAAATGCTAGTGACCTTTTTAAATAGGCTAAACACTACAGTTTAAAGATTATTATTTTTTTTATAAAAAAATAAGCTTTTTAGAGAGGCAAAATAGGGCCTATAAGACTTGAAACTCTTGTTAATTTAATCTAATTTACTATTGTGGAAATCTTCTATTTTCCCAGCCGGCCCAGCTTTGGGCTCGGGCTAGCTAGGCTTAAGCCTATAAGGTTTCTTTTAAATTTTGGGCTGGATTGAGCTGGGTTGAACATTTTGAGGTTGAGAGACCGAAGCTCAGCCAGTGGGTTCTATGGGCCAAGGAAAAGCCCTGGGCAGCGTGCTCGGCAGTAGGTTTGGGCTTTTGGGTATTTTTCTTAAATGTAAAAAAAAATTAAAAAATATTATATTTCTCTTGGTTTATAAATAACTTATACAAGTGATTATACAATAAAAAATACAATAAATTTGAACACTTTAGGTGATCAAGTGAAACACATAAATATTATTATTCAATAAAAATTGATTGTATTTACAATTATACATAACTTTTTAGTTGTTTACTTGTTTACTCTAATAAACAAAAATCAAAATGGATATCATTTAAAAGTTTATAATTTTTTTATAAGAAAAGAGTAGAGAAATTAAATTATTATACATCAAGTACGTTTTAACTAGATTGGCAATTATAAGTCTACTAATCAATTACAATATTTTTTTTTACTTAAATTAATACAATAATACAAAAAATACATAAAAACACAAGGAATTGCAGATAATACTAGCAACGACGATTCATGTTTTTTCTAATATTCTAAAATATTAAAGCCCTTTTTATCATTATTTTTATTGGATTGGTTTGTACTAATCACAATTGGTTTTTATTTTAAAATTTTAAAAATAAAAAATGCAGAAATGGAGATTATAGTGAGATCATACAAAAACAAACAATAAAATAAAAAATCATATCCATTATAGCATGCTACATGAATAAAGATCTAGGGAATCATACTTACAGTAATTGGGTTATTCAACTACTCAACACATGGATAACACTTAAAACCATTGAAACAGAAATAACGGAAGATATGTTGTTTGAAGGATAAGATGTAAAAGAATGCCACGAAGTGTGCGATTTAGGTGCGATGGTGGGTGCGATCCACACCGAGCCCTAGTTCGACAGTTCCCTCTTAGCGATGGATAAATCAGGTTCGGGGGAGTTTTCTCCCGTTAATCCCACTACCGTGAATACTGTTGTTTCGGAGCAGGGCAATCCCCCTAATTTGGTTCGTAGCTTTGTTCCTTCTTTCTCGCGAGGGGTCTGTGCATCGTCGAAGTTTAGTGAGATTTTTTTTGAAGCCAACAAAGTGCAAATCGTTCTCTCTAATGTGGATGAGATGATTGAGGACGAAGTCCACAATGTCCAAAGGGGTTTGAAGCCCTTCACTACAGAGATGTATGAAGCCCTAGAGGCCCGCATGTTACGCCTGAAAGGTCTTAGTCCGGCTAAAGCTCCTCCTCCGATTATTCAGGTAAGTTGAAGATTCTGAGCAAATTGCTGACGCTACTGGGAATGTTGAGGAAGAGGAAGATATTGACCACCATGAGTTGATGTTACGGGTGGCACAATTTAACAAGGGCTTGGCGGAAGAGAAAATTGATCGTCTCACGGAGGTTATTGCTCACAAGGAGGGCCGAGCTCGGGTAGATGCTACGAAAGGCACTAAAACAGAGGTCATCTCGTCATTGAGGCGGCCCATAGACGTTTTGGATGGATATCAGTTGAACATGGTGATCCTATTCGGGACCCTAACTTCTCGCGACCTATGCGAGGTCGAGGTGGGGGTCGCTCAGCTTTTCGAGATAGGGGCGGTGGGAGATTTGGGTAACGGTAGGACCTCAGAGCCACTCAAAGATCTTGGGCTTCGGTTGTTGTGGAAGGTACCAGCCGCAAAGGCATAGATGAGACCGGCGAGGCTAATCCGGGAAAGGAGAATGCACATAAGGTGTTTGACACTTTGCCTAAGGCATGGTCGGGGGCCTTTCTCCTCACTAACCGAAGTTCTGGGGCTTCCCTAGAGTTTGTGGAGATTGACCAGTTTACAGCCTAGTGAGGTGACCATTGATAGTGGCATTGTTGATGACAAATCCTGAGAGGACTGCCTTGTGGGCTATTTTCTAGATTCGTCTTTTGCATTTGGCCTTATGCATGCCACTGCTAGAACATTATGGGACCAGGACGACTTAGTAGATGTCTTTGGCAACGACAGAGGTTTCTTTCTCTTCAAATTTAAGAGTGTTGATGCTATGAACTCTATGATGGAGCAGGGTTCTTGGCATTTTTTTGGGAAAGTTGCTTATCTTACAACGATGGAAAAAACGTCTTAAGTTTATTAAGGTGTCGTTTGGTAATGTTTATATTTTTTATTTTTTTTTATTTTTAAATTTTTCGTAAACTGTAAACAAAAACATGTTTGGTAATTATTTTTGTTTTTAAAAAATTGTAAATAGTTTTCAAAATTTACTAAATTTTAAAAAACAGAAAAAATGTGTTTTCATTTGTTTTGTAAACACGTTTTGATTGGATTCATCCGTAACCTCCAGGTATTACTTTTCAAATATTTATGTTACCAAATATGTTTTTGTTTTTGTTTTTTTTATAAAAATAAACAAAAATATGTTTTTATTTTTTGTAAACAAAAAATAAAAAACTATAAACGTTACCAAACGGGCCTAAGGAAGCGGTTTCTAAAATCCTTGTTTAGGCTAAATTACATGACCTACCTCTAGAATTTTGGAATACCGAATGCTTAATCAGAATTGCTAGTGTTCTAGGGGTGCCTTTGTACTTGGACAAAGCTACGAATTTCAAGCAAAGGATCTCGTATGCTCAGGTCTGCATTGAAATTGCCGCATCAAAGCCTTTAAAGCATTCTATTTTTGTCAAGTGCGAGGGAGAGACTGTTATTGTTGGTGTGGAATATCAAGGCCTCCCGGTAGTTTGTGATCATTGCAATGCGTTCGGGCATGACATTAAGCGTTGTAAGTTTCATAAACCTGTTGACGTCCCTAAGGAATGGGTTTAGGTGAGCAAAGGTAAGGAGGTGGATGTTGTGAAAGTTACTCAGGTTGTGGAGCCTGTAGTGGGCATTCCCTCGTCCTCAAATTTAATTTGTTGTGAGGCTCTACCAAGGCAATAACAGGAGGTTATTGTCACGACCCATTCTCATATATGGCGTCTGTGACCAACTAGTGAGTCAAACCCACCCAAAGTCTCTTTCTTTTACTTTCACATTTTAATTCAAACATAACTTTTATCGATTTTAAACAAAGGAGACATTCATTTATTTCTATTAAAAGAATAATTTTTATTTATCAAACAACTCCCAGAGCTGCTACATATGTACACACACATAGTTTATTTACAAAACTTTTCATAGTACATTTTACAAGACATGTACAAGCAAAATATGGTGACTTCCAGCAACTTCAATCCTACTATGCGTGACCTAAAATGTTAAGATGCAACGTCCGTTAGCAAAACTAGTGTGAAATCATACATATTTGAATTACTAACAATTTTACTATTTGGGAATGAGTTCTAATAGTTGACCAGCATTTAGTAGGGAGCGACCTTACAATAACATATATTGGACATGATTATTTCTTAGCCATCTGGCCATGGCTTTGTTAGATAGAGAGAGCCGTGCAGCGAAATTTTTTTTTGAATTTTTTAATCGACGTCGTCACCGTAAAAAATGACGTATGCGATTTTCATGAAAAATGAAAACTATAATGATTTTAATAGTTTAATACCTTTATGAA
>JAUMHN010403052.1:0-15572 GCA_032360265.1 Heliamphora ciliata
ATAGTCACAACCTTTGGTTGTTATGGCCATAACTTTTTACATCTACCTTTTTCGCGGTAACCCTATTTTTGTTACGGCTGCGTATTTTGTGACTCATTATGTCACAGACGCAACATTGATTGCTACGGTCGTGAGTTTTTTGTATGTTCAGTAGCTTAATAACAGTGTTCGAATCTCTTCTGTTCATTCTGCACAGCTTGTATATAGCATGTTAGAAACAGAAACATCATTGCATGACCCTAAGGATTTTTCTTGCTTCGTTTAGCTTTTCATCACATGTTTTTTGCCTTACTTTGCTCAAATAATACGTGTGGCATGTATAGAAATGATAACCAAGTTATATGCCCCTTAGGACCATAGTTAGGATTTTTCTATTCTACGTTTGCTTTTGTATGTACTCACTTTGTCTTGCTATTCTGTTCATATTACCTTTAAAAAGTTTAAAACAAGAACCAATATTGACGAAATAAAGGCTAACCTCACAGTTGGGCAAAAAGGGTACCTAACACCTTTCCTTTTTATACTTTAGTCCCCGAATTTTCTTTTTCTCTGGTAACGATTTTAAAAAAACCCATGACCTTCTTTTTATTTTTTTTATTTTTTCTCAAAAACCAAGTGGCGACTCCTTTTTTTAAAAAAATATGCTCGAATATCTTGGATTTTCTATTTTGAAAAGAAAAAAATACTTTTTAAAAATAATAGATATCTGGTGCACCCCTACAACAAAAGCCTGAAAGATGAATTCCCCCTCCCGCATAGTGACACACTTGTAGACGCGACCTCAGGCCACAAAATGTTCTCATTTATAGACGGGTTTAGCGACTACAATCAGATAAGGATGGCACCAAAAGATGCAGAGAAAACAGCGTTTCGCACGCCAGTAGGGAATTTCTACTACACTATCATTTCATTCGGATTGAAGAATGTTGGCGTAACATATCAGCGAGCAATTGTGGCAGTGTTCCATGATATGTTGCACTAGATAATCGAAGATTATGTGGACAACCTAGCAATAAAGTCAAGGAAGCAATAAAACCATATTGTCGACTTAGAGGCAGTATTCAAGAGATGTAGAAAATTCAAGATGAGGATGAATCCATTGAAGTGAGCATTTGGGGTAACTGTAGAAATTTTTTTAGAATTTCTAGTACATCGGCACAGAATAGAGGCGGACAGTGAAAAGATCAAGCCTATAATGGGAATGCCTCCCCCTTGGTCTCAGAAATCGCTAAAACGTTCTTAGGAAATATTTCTCAGTTATGGCGCTTCATTCCAACGCTAGCAGAGATAACCTTCCCATCCTTTGAGCTACTCAAAGAAAACACGAAGTTTGAGAGGTCAGAAGAACACCAGTGGGCTTTCAACAAAATCGTAGAGGCCATGACTTCTCCTCAAACCATGATTGCTCCACAGCTTAGGAAGCTGCTCATATTGTATCTCACGTCTATAGCAAGATCCATTAGAGCCCTACTAGTACAAGAAGTCGAAGGAGTCAAGTGACCAATGTATTACAACAACATGAAGATAAAAGGACTAGAAGAGAGGTATACCCCATTCGAGAGACACTGTTTAGCATTGGTATTCACAGTGCAAAAGTTTAGACATTATTTATTAGCCCACCAAATTGAAGTAGTAACCAAATGTAACCCAATCAGATTCCTGCTCAGTAAACCAGCACTGGTTGGATGGTCAATCAGATGGATGATGGATTTAACCGAGTTTGATATTATGTGTATAGTACCTAGGGCGATCAAGAGTAAAACACTAGCCAAGTTACTCACACAGTTTCCCGAGAAGGTCATCGAGCCAGTCGACGAGGAACTACCAAGAGAAGTTTACAGAACCGTGTTCACAGCAAGGTTGAATGAATGGTGGGTTCTACAGTTCGATGGCGCTGCAACAGGGGGCACAAGAGGAGTAGGAGCGGTTCTAACCCACCAAGAGTCAAATGGAAGAATTGAATTGGCCTACAAACTACAGTTCAACTGCTCGAACAACGAGGCTGAATATGAGGCACTTGTCATGGGATTGCTAGCTATAGAGCGAATGGGAGTCATACAACTGAAAATCCAAGGAAACTCAAGCCTAGTAGTAAAACAGTCAACAGGAGAGTTTGGATTGAAAGAAACTACCTTGGCAACATATAAAATCATGGTACAGAAGCAACTCAAAAAATTCGAGGAGGTTAGATTCGAGCATGTCTCAAGGTCAGCCAATCGGCTACCCGGTGCATTAGCCACATGAGGTAAAATTGCCACTCTTTGATGACTTGATGACTATAACAATGAGAAGAAAGAATGAATCAGCCACTCTCCTCGAATTATACCCGAGTCAACCTAGAGAAGACTGGCGGTCTCCTATTATTACTTAGCTACAAACTGGCCAAGGTGCTGTACCCATGGCCAGGCTAGCCCAGTTTACACTCATTAAAGGGAAACTTTACCATGGAACAGTAGGTGGACTATTGTCCAGGCGTGTAGATAAGAAGGAAGTAAGTTGGAAATTACATCATATTCACGAGCAGACGTGTGGAGAAACTGATGTTAGCCTCTATAGGATAATCCAGAGACAAGGATACTATTGGCCAGAGATGTCGAGGGATGTTGCTCGACTATAAGGAGAATGTGTGCACTGTCAAATGACTACCATCCGAGATGAATGTTCGCTTAACGAGGTCACGACTGATTGGAGGACCCCATACTTGGAGTACTAAAAAAGTGAGACACTTCCACTAGACCTAATGACTATAACTCGGATAAAAAAGCAGTCAACCAAATTTTTTATCAAGTAGGACCAGCTATTTCGAAGAAGTGTGAAAGGGAACCCACTGCGATGCATAGCTACGAAAAAGTGAGCGAACTACTAGAAGCTGCTCACCAAGTGGAGCATCAGGGAGGAAGTCGATTATACGAGCAATTACTACACTTGGGATACTACTGACTAACTATGAAAGAAGATGGAAAGAAGTACATCAAGAAGTGTCAAGCCTGGCAGAAACATGGAGATATGATACACACCCTAACAGTAGATCTGCACAGCCTAAGGACTCCCAAACCCTTTTATACATAGGCCATGGACCTTATTAGGCCAATACACCCTCAGGTGAAGAGACATTAGTGGATACTAGTAGCAATAGAGGTGTTCACTATATGGGTCGAGACAATACCAATGAAGAGAGCTATGGCAAACTTAGTGGCTAATTTCATCAAGGAATACATCATATGCAGGTTTAGAATCCCTCGGGTTATTTTATCAGATAATGGTATGCCTTTTGTGAATAAACAGGTCCAACAGCTACTCAAGTCCTATCAGATCAGGCATCATAAGTTGTTGCCTTATTACCCTAAGGCTAATGGGCAAGCCGAAGCAACGAACAAAACCTTGATTAAGGTACTGAGTAAAATGATGGAAGAGAATGGAAAGGCATGACCAGATCACCTTCCAACAGCACTGTGGGCCTACCGAATTGCACAGAGACCCTCTACTTCGGCTTCGCCCTATTCACTAGTTTATAGGTCGGAGGCAGTATTGCCAGTCGAGTTGGCAGTACCTTCAGCTAGAATGGCTTTGGCTATAAGATGGAACCCACATCACTGTCTGATAGACTTGGAAGTAATTGAAGAAAGGAGAGATAAGGTAAAGGAAAAGTTGAAAAAAAAACTCAGTAAGCAAGGACAAAAGCATACAATAAGAAGGTACTGAAGCGAGAATTCAGAGAAGGGGATTTGGTTTCGAAGTTAGTCGATCCTATCATAAGGGGATTGCCGCTGCCCAAGTTCACTCCTAAGTGAGAAGGACTATACAAAGTTGTACAAGACAATCCTAGTAGATATTACAAGTAAGCTAGAGTTAGTGACGATTTTAGAACTGAACCTATTAATGTCAAGCTTATTAAGAAGTACTACGCATAAAAAATATACAATTGACAAAATTATTTAGCCAAGCAATAAAGTTTTGTTTCTTTCATTCAAAAAAAAGAGTAAAAATAAAGAAAAAATATATATAATAAAGAAATGAGAGAAGCCAAATGTTTGCAGTATGATGTTACATCAATCATTGTTAACTCTACAGTAACCACTTTAACAGTTTATCACCTATATCTATATCTAAGGGAAGCAGAGAGTCCTGTAAAGCTACTTTCTCCAAATTCGCCTCCAATTTCTTTTAGATACGAGCAAAATCTAACTTAACCTCAGTCAAAGCTACCTCTAGTTCTGAAATACACTTGGCTGACAAAGCTAAAGAGTACTCATCTTCGTGCACACGAGCAAGTGACTCCTTGTGCACTAGAAAAGCCTGAACAGCATTCAAGCTGGCGCGTAGCCACTACATGTCCCGCTTAAACTTTTTCAGATCGCCAATGCCCACCAAAGCAGTATCCAGGGTGACCAAGTCTAACTTGTGAATTGAAGAATCTGATAATTGTTGTATTAGTAAACTCACAGCAAGAAGGGTGAAACCGGGTATGATCGGGCCGTGCAAGCGATAGTTGACAAAGGTCTCTAAATGTCAGTCCCTAATCGCCTCTAAGGTAGCTGCACCTTTCGCAAAAACCTTTTGCCCAAGGAACTCACCAGTAGCATTCTCAGGCACATGAGGGTTAGCTATCAGCTCCAAGACAGGCACCTAAACAGCCTCTATTGGCATGGATACTCCTCCTGAGTCAATCGCAGCACCATCGCCCTTCTTGACCCCAAAATCAGCCTCTTCAGTGCCAGTCCGACCTTAAGCCTCAATATCTGCATGTGATTACTCGTCCTTTGATAGCTAGAAGTTTAGAAAAGAGTCTAGGTGAGTTGGGGGCGACATCTCTGGAGCTTATCTAACCTCGCCATCTGAGCCGAGCTGGGGTCCCACCACTCCAGCAGGCTCGTCCAAGGAGTTATCGAAGCCAGACTCAGGCAAGAATGGGATACCCTATGCCAAAGGAGAGGGCTGTGGGGGAGACCTTTTACGTGAGGGAGGGGCTAAAGACAACTACGACTCAGCAGCCGAGTCAAGTATTAGCAGAGCACGTCGACTGTGGGCAATTAGACGCTGACCAAGCGAAATGCCATCATTTGAGGCCTCGGCTCCTCTCACTACAGAGATGCTAGAAGGCTCAAAAACTGGAGCAGGGGTATCAAGAACTGAAGCGAAACACTGAGTGATAGCTGAGGAAACCGCGCCCTAAGAGCGAGACAAAAGGGAAGACATGTGATGATAAGCAAAAAAAACGACAGTGAAGGAAGGGAAGAGAGCATTTACCCGACAAAGAGGTTTGAAAGGAGGCAATTCGAAAGATGCCAACGATGGCCTGGTATGAACTAGGATCAGGCATTGCCTTCCTCGTCGCATGTAGCATGGACTGAGTAACTCTCCCCTCAATAACTCGAATCGGGGTTGCGTTAAGTTTTATAGGTTAGGGGGCTGGTCCCCACTCTCTTCACGAGCATCGCATAACGGCTCTTTAAACCTCGATTACGTCTCTTGTTGAGAAGGTAGCATGAGGAGGATGACTTTTGAATGGGCCAAGCAACAGCCACTATGGAGCATGTAGATGGGAAATTAGCAAAAGAGTCCAAATTGTGGTGTTAGTACAGCGCGAATCGAGGTGTCATCTGCCCCACTCGACCTAAGGAAGGAAGCTCGATCGACTGTAAGTTGAACGGAGGAACAAAGGACCCTTTAAGGAATTATTGAAAACTTTCATGGTAGCTTTGAAGCTGGATCATGTTGATTGGTGTGGCTTGGTCGAAGCTAAATTAGCGCATCACTCGGTCAGGACCGTAGTGGGTCGAGGACAATCCATCCTCTGAATACACCGGTCAGGAACCCGGGAGTAGCATGACAAGAACTGTTAAGAAGGCACTAGAGACTGGGATAGACCCCTTTAGAGGAACCTGTTGTGGAGAGTCAAAGTACCTAGTTGGACAAATGGCACCGCGAGGTTGAGCAACATAAGGTCGCGTAGCGAAATTGGTGAAGTCAGTCATAAGAGGGATAAGATCCTTTGTGGTGAAGGTTCCATCCCACCAAAGGATAATGGGACTAGCCGACCTAGTTGGGTTCGAGTAGAACACTAATTCTCCAAAAAATGGTTAATCTATGGATAAGATCTCTTATTCCCCAATATTACCTTTCATGATTTGATTGCACCTCTTAGGAATCCCGTTCTAATCCTAAAAGCTCCAACATAAAGTTATAAATAGTAGGGATGGTTGTACTCCTAAGGCATTATAATTCAGACTATCTGATACGTGTTCATACTGTTTGATACTTTAAACTCAACTAGCATTCTCCTTCACCCAACCATCACTCTCTCTCCGTTGTTTAGATAGTAAAATTAATAGGAATTGACATGTCTTAACAAATGCTGAATGGTAGACGACCTTTCCATCGAGATATGCTATTTACGGTGTACTAGGCTACTGGCGTGTTCTTTTAAAAATGGTAGAGTAAACCAAATCTTAAAATTGAACTCAAAGTTTTTGCTCAACATAATTTTTATTTTTAATTATATGATTCTTATGATAAATTGGTATTCAATCCTCTCGCATAAATATTCAAAGAAAATAAAGTCACGGATCTTAATTATATTGATTGGAAAAGAAATTTGAATATTGTCTTAACTGTCGAGATTTATAAGTTTGTGTTAACAGATATTTATTCACCAGTACTTCAAGCGAGGGCAACTAAACAGGAAATTCGGGCTTAGCAGAAGTGAAAGAAGGCTGATCAGATGGCTCGCTATTATATTTTTGCATCTATGTTAAATGTACTACAACATCAGCATTAGTCTATGTTCAGTGCCTACGACATGATTATGAACCTAAAAGAAATATTTGGAGATCAAAATCGTACAAATGATTAGTCTTCTGAATGAACTGAAAATCTTTAGAGTTGAGATTGGCAGGAAAACCCAGGTCGATATCATACCTCAGTCACTGCTTAATTGCTTTAAGCAGTTTTGCCTGAACTGAACAAGTCAAGTTTTTCCTTGGCAAAACTATTTAAAGAATTTAAGCAGCTGAGGGTGTTCTTAGAAAGCCGCGAAGTATTTTTGTTACTAAAAAATGTTCTCCTTCTAAGCTGAAAAGCAAAAGGAAGAAAAAAGTTCAGAAATAAGGAGGCACAGGTCCAAAGGTAGCTAATGGGCCAAAAGCTGGTGTGAAAAAGCCGAAAAACAAGTATGTTCACTACAACCAGATAAGACACTGGAAGAACCAATGTCCAGTTTTTCTCAACAAATAGAACAATCGAGATAATTGTTGTTCATTAGTTGTTGAAACATATTTAGCGGTGCTATCTACCGTTACTTGGTGTATAGATACGAGAGCCACTAATCATGTCTGCAATTCTTTACAGATGTTCTAGAAAATCAAATAACTTAGTGATGGGGAGATATACCTATAAATGGATAATAATACAAGGGTGGCAGCAATTACAGTGAGAGATCTCACTTTCAATTTTAGTATAGATAGGTTTTTAATTCTGAAAAATTGTCTTTATTTAGCTTCCATTAGAAGGAATTTAATTTCAGTTTCTAAATTGGTTAAAGAAAGATATTTTATTTATTTTAATAACTTTAGAGTTATTAAGAATAATATACGTTTATCTATTCTGATACATTGGTGGATGATCTATATATTATTAATCTTATCTCTCCAACATGCTACTGAATGAATTGAATAAACTTCTAGTTTACCATTTAAAAGAAAAGAACCTTTTAAAATAAACCAAACATATGTTAAATACTTACACCTATATCATATAAATCTAAAAAGGATAAATAGACTGGTTGAAGATAGACATTTGAGTTCATTAGAAGTTGAGGTATTTTTAATATGTGAATCCGATTTTGAAAGAAAAATGACCAAGAGGCCATTTTCGTTAAAGAATATAGAATTAAAGAACCATTGAAACTGGTTCACTCTGATATATGTGGACCTATGACTAACGGGAATAGGGAAAGTTTTGAGTATTTTATAACTTTTATTGACGATTATTCAAGGTACGAGTACATTTATTTGATACACCATAAGTCTGAATACTTTGAGAAATTCAAAGAGTTTAAGGCAAAAATAGAGAAGCGTTTAGGCAAATGTATCAAGACACTACAATCTGACTGTGATAGCGAATGCTTCTTTAGAGAGTTTAGGGACTACTTTTCAGTAGATGGAATTATATCCCAATTAACTGCACCAAGCACTCTATAGTAGAATGGTATAGTAAAAAGAAGGAATAAAATAGAGATGGTAAGATCTACGATAAGTAATTCAGAGTAACTCAATTTGTTTAGGACTTTGTTGGATACCCTAGGGGAACAAATGGTGATTTATTTTATAACCCTAAGGATTAGAAGGTCATTGTCAGTACCAATGTCTAATTCTTGAAAGAAAATTATGTAATGGACTACAAGCCCAAAAGTAAAAATATTCTAAAAGAACTGACAGAAAATACCAGTAATACAAGAGAAGCGCTATGAAAAAGTGTCATCGATATCTCATTACCTCGTCGAAGTGGGAGGATTATCGAAACATGTGAAGATTTTGAACTAGATTAGGGTGCTACCATTAATATACCGGCTTTACGACCAGAACAGCATGTGGATGATGGTGCATAGGGTTCAGAATCAGCACATGTCACTACTAGTACACAGATACAAGAGTGTCTGTCTCGTAGTAGTAGAAGGGTTGTTAGTCAACCCGATTGGTATACGTTCTTGGGAGAGTTTTTTAATAGTATTCCGGCAAAATTGAATATCGAACCATGTAACTACAATAAAGTACTCCAAGATAAAGATGCAGGTTTTTAGCAAAAGGCTACAAATTCTAAGATGGAGTCTATGTACTCTAAATAGGTTTGGGAACCTGTAGAACCACCCAAAGGGATAAAAATCATCAAATGCAAGTGGATCTATAAGAAGAAGAAAGGAGCAGACGGAAAGATGGAAATTTTTAACGCTAGGCTTGTTTCAAAAGAATTTACTCAGAAAGAATGGATCAATTATGAGCAAACCTTTTCGCTAGTAGTCATGCTTAAGTCTATCTAGATTCTCTTATCCATTGTGACTCATTTTGATTACGAAATTTGATAAATGGACGTTAAGACCGCTTTCTTTAACGAATGTTTTAACGAGTGTATCTACATAATATAATCAAACGATTTTATAGCAAAGAGTTATGAGCACATGTTGTGCAAGCTTAAGATAACTATTTATGAACTTAAATAAGCATCCAGGTCTTGAAATACTCTGTTTGATCAGGTCATTAAATCTTATGATTTTGGTTTTGATCAAACTCCTGATGAGTCATGTATATACAAGAAGCGTGATGGAAGCATAATAGTATTTCTAGTACTTTATGTGCATTATATCTTGATCATCAAAATAGTGTGGGGGTGTTATCTTTGATGAACGTATAATTGTCTAACTAATTCAATATGAAAAATTTGGGAGAAGCTAGTTACATCATAGGAATCAAGCTTTGGCGAGATCGCAAGAAAATGATGTTGGGCTTATTATAAGCAAATTATATCGATGTGATCCATACTCGTTTTAGCATTTAGGATTCTAAGAAAGTATTTTTCATTTTTAGGCATAGAATCATTCTATCCAAGAATCAGTGTCCTAAGACAACTGTTGAGATAAAGAAGATGAAGGTAGTTCCTTATGATTTAGCAGTAGAAAGTCTCATATATGCTATGCTTTGCACTAAACTGACATCTATTTTATTGTTGACATGGTTAACAGATATCAGTCTGATCCAGGACAGGAGTATTGGACAATGGTAAAACATATAATCAAGTACCAAAAAAGAACTAGAGATTGTATGTAGCTATACTAAGTAGATAGTCTGGTATCTTTGGAGTACATATACTCAG
Organism: Heliamphora ciliata; assembly: GCA_032360265.1. Lineage (NCBI taxonomy): Eukaryota > Viridiplantae > Streptophyta > Magnoliopsida > Ericales > Sarraceniaceae > Heliamphora > Heliamphora ciliata. The sequence goes on from JAUMHN010403052.1 coordinate 9,865, forward strand.
ATTTTCAGTCAGATAAAGACTCTAGAAAATCTACCTCAAGATATATGTTTGCCTTGGGAAGTGAAGTCATAAGTTGGAGGAGTATCAAGCATACCTACATTACTGATTCCACCATAAAGGTCAAGTACGTGACAGCTTCTAAAGAAGCTAAGGAGATTATTTCGCTTAGAAACTTCTTGATGTATTTGGATGTGGTACCTTCAACACAGTTGGTTATTACACTTTATTGTGATAATAGTGGAGCAGTTGCCAACTCAAAGGAACCAAGAGCCTACAAAAAAGGAAAGCATGTCGAGTGTAAGTATCACCTAATACGAGAGATCATACAGAGAGGTAACATAACTGTGACCAAAATTGCATCAGCAGATAACCTTGTAGATCATTTTACAAAGAACTTACCAATTAAGACTTTTGACAGTCATATAGAGCGTATGGGAGTCAGATCTATGACAGTATAGTTTTGAGTATAAGTGAAAAATTATTAGGATTATATACTAAAAACTAGGTTTTAGGTTTTGATATTTAATTTTATTTATTAATATAATTAGTTTTCTATTTTAATGAGAATCTTAATGAGAAAATGTATGCATTTCTATTATCTATTTAATGTTATGCATTGGTATTTTCTATTCAACATAGTATTTAATTTGGTATATAGAGTTCGACTTACATATAGAAAATCAGATTATCGATTCTTGTAAAATATAAATTTTTGATTTACAGTCTTAGATGGAATTGAATACAATAACAGTACGACTGTAGCACTATATTTTAATAGATCTGTCTTGATTACGGGGAACAGTAATTGTTTCGACAATTATTCTGATTCATTGTACTAGTACACTTTGTCTGTATTGAATAGGACTGCGCTGTATAATTAATTTTATACTGACTATATAAATTAAGTCACACCCCATTATTCTTATGAGTGTTTATACTATTTATTCTAAAATAATTATTATACGCATATATTTAATATTCATTATTTTGATTCATTAGAGGGTGCAATCTTTTATGGGTCTATAATCCCAGTGAATTAGATAACGACGTTAATTATATGGTGTATATTAATTATTGACGGAATTCATATCTCGTGATTAGGATTGATGATACTCACTTAATGAAGTTTATAAATTTTGACCATGCCAAACCTTGTAAGTGAATTTTATAATTCGACATGTCAAATAAGTTAAGTAGAAGGTCTTAAGAATTTTTTGAAAAAGCTAATTTAATAACAGGAACTCGAATTATTTGATTTTGAGAAAAAGATTGGGAGTGCAATTATAATTATTTAGTGAAATGAATTATAATTTATATTTTTATGAAATTACTTCTGAGTTGAGGTTGAATTTTATAATTATATTAGGAGCCCATATCTTATTTACTCTACAAATTCCTACGGTAACCTATAAAAGTGCAGTTATAAACCCTAATTTGATAATTCAGTCAGTTGACTTCAAGAATAGGGTTTGCACGTATTTGAAAACCTAAGTCTGGTCAATAAGAGTTTTGAAGAATATAAAAAACGTAACCCACACTACTATCGTAATCTTGGCACTTGAGAATACAACATAAGGCTTGATTGGCAAATTGACTGCTAGTCAAAAACTTAGGCGACTTGTTGTCTAAAAATTGTTGTAGTAAATGAAATCAATCTAACCAGATTTCGAAAGTATAATTATATTCTAATTTTGGGAGTTATACTGGGTTTATGTTTTTGATTATCCGATATAAAATAAAAACAATTAATCTGAAGCTTATTTCGGCACATGTCTGTCTAGATTTTTTTTTACTTAAATCATATACGTCATCTGAGGATCTTGGTTTTGGGCCCAACAATAGTCATGTTCAATACACATAAAGTGTACTAGTATAATGAATTGTAATTATACAATTTTTCATAATCAAGATAAATATATTAGAATATTTGTGCTATAGTCCTACTAATGGTGTGTCAAGGTCCATCTAAGACTGTAAACAAACAATTTATATTTTATAAGAACTGATAATCTGATTTTTTATATATAAACCGAACTCTGTACACCGGATCATCTACTATATAAAATAAAAAACACACATGCATAACATTAAATAAATAATGCAATGTAAATATTGCTCATACAAATTTTTATTAAAATAGAATAACAAATTTTATTAATAAATAAAATAAATAATAAAATTCATTACACAAAAGTACAGCTTTTAATATATATTATTAACAATATTATCTTATAATATTTATTTTAACGGTATGTGTAAATTTAAGAATATATATTCTATTTAAAATAAATATATTTTAATAATTTAAATATTCATACTCTATTAATTTATTTTTTTTGCAGATCTTCTCAAGAAGTTCTACAATATGTACGGTCATTAAAATAGATTTATCTATAACAAACAATTACACATTAAGTTAAAATATTAGGTTAAAATTTATAATACTATAAAAATATTATCAACTACCAAGCTTTATAGCAAGCTGAGGAGATGAAAATTGATAGCATTAACGCGCTCCTGATTAATAAAAAAAAACTCATCTCAATAATTTAAATTATTTATTTTGTAAAGTATATTGAAAAAATCATCAATGTAAAAATTTAAATTGTATGAACAATAATGAGACAAATCACAATAGAAAGACAAATAAAATAGTTTTTTAATTATATTTTAATTTTTATCTAATTTTTAAATTTTAATTAGTCACAAAATAAAAAAAATTCTCATTATATTTCAGTAAATCATTTCTCATTTCTTAAATGAGAGGTTCCAAATCTACACATTTTTTTTAGACTAGTCAATATTAAAAATAAAACATTATATTTCAAAAAATAAGACCCTAACATAATTGTGTAAAAATTGAAAAGTTCTCATTTTTGTAAGATTTTCGAGTTTAAAAAATATAAAAATTTCTCATTTCTAATTTTGTGAAAATAAAACAATTCTCATTTTTTTATAAATATAAGAAAATTTATTTTTTACTTTTTATTTTCTATTCAATATAAATCTTGATGAGAATGTTTTAAATATATAAATATTTTATATATATATATATATATATATATATGTTATGCAATTTAAAAATACAAACTAAATATTGTTCTTTTTATTATTTATCTCTCTATTTCTTCTCCCTAGGTTCTCTCTTTTCTCTCTTCTCTAATGTTCTCTTTTTAACAATTTTTTTCTTCTATATTATCTCCATGTATTTTTTTTTCTCTTATGCTCTCTTAACCTTTTCTCTCTTCTTTATTTTTTATATCTCATTCTAATTAAAAAAAGATAAAATATTTTATATAAATAATAAATCTAAAATTACAACCCAATGAAATAATTAGCTTATCAATAGGACTTGTCTCAAAAAAGTAGCAAAAATTGGACCCTACACTAATCAACTCTTTTTAAAAAAAATGATTTTAGCAAATAAAACTTGTTTGATTAAAAGTACATGGTTGATAAATTAATTTTTTAATTTAATATTTTTAAAGTTAGTTAATTTGATAAAAAGTTTATTTTTGCAACTTTTTGTCTAGATCGGACAGTATTTATATTATATATAATTAATTATAATAATTATATATAGTTAGTATTTTGTAGTAAATAAGTTATTTAATATGAGTATTTTTTTTTTAAATATGGTAAGAAGTTAAATAGAATACTCTAAAAATTAGCATTTCGACTTGATTGCTTAATTTTTTACTAAATAGATTACATTAATTTTTTAACGTTTTAGTTAAAATTTTTAAACTAAATTGCTAGAGCCTAATAATCTCTCTATTTAAATTATTTCTTTTTCTTATCTAACCAAGAAAAAGAGATTCTCCAACTCTCATACGGGCGAAGATCGGGTCAAGGCGGATCTTCCGGAGCAAGGGTTTCGGATTCCGGTCCGGGTACGATCATTCGAGACGGAATTCCCCAATTATAAACCAACGTACGGCACGAATGGGGTTCGTCTCTGTAAACTCACAACAATACACCACCAAGAAGTCGCGAAAACTCTCTCTCTCTACACACACACTTCTCTGTTCTCTCTCTAGAGTTGGTGTTGGTGAGATATGGAGGTGGCCACAGAGGAATCCCAATCGTCGTCGGCGGCGGCGGGAGGGTCAGCTCCGCCGGCTCCACCACAACCTCCTCCGCCGCCGCCCCCACCAGTCAAGGGTGAAGAAGAGCAAGAAAGGAACGAAGACGAGAACTTGCTGTCGAAGGCGCAAGCACTCATGGACAAGATCACTTCCTCTCCCGATAACCCTAACCCCAATGTCCTCCATGCCCTTTCCTCCATCTTCGAAGCCCAAGAATCCAGGTTTTATTCGTTTCCTTCTCTCTCTCGCTCTCTCTTTCTCTATCTATCTACCAATTTATCAACATATATGTATAAATTGTTCTTTTTGTGTGTGGGTGTGTGATTAATAATAAGGGTTTTATAAATGGTCGTTGTGTATAATGGAACTCTTAAATGCTATGATTTTTGGTTACTTGGGCTTATCAGGGTTTGTTGGGCGTTATTAGGGCTTCAGTGTGTTTGCTCTTTTGGTGTTCTGAATCATGGGGAAGTACATTGTTAATGGGGTTTTGAATTCAAGTTCAGTTTTGGTAATTGTTTTGTGTAATACAAAGCTTTTGGAATCGCTTTCCTGAAGCTACGTTAAAGTTCGATTCTTCCATTTATAGTGATGGAGGTAATCGAACATTTCTCTGCATTCCTATGCATGCAACAAAACGCAGCAGCCACTCCTATTTATGGGTACTCCTGTAGTTGCCTGACTTTGTTTAAATTATTCTTGAGTACACAAGCAACTTTGGCGCCTTTTTTCCTCTCTCTCTCTCGCTCTCTACATATATGTATATATGTATGTATATGTATGTATGTTACGAGGGGAATAAGTTACCCATGAGAATTTCTTCTTTCAGGTTCACAATTTAAACACAAGCCAGATGTCCAAAGTCCCCAACATTTGGTTGTGTGAATTGATTTGAGTCCATTTAGCACTTTTCCTGTTTATAGATGTCAGGGATATAGAAATGCAGAAATGACAACGGAAGCACGTTTGGTGCTACTGATTTATTAAGAAAAAGTGAGGCAATAAATAAGCCTCCTGTTCCTCTTCCTTTTGCCTTGCTTCTGCCCCCATAAAATTGTAGTAAGAAACTAGAGAAAACTTGATCTAGCTATTCAAAGAACAAAAAAGAAGACATTAAATTGGAAGGTAAAGCCTGTTAGGGATTTTAGTGAAATTATAGGTTTAACTTTTAGGTTCGTCTTGCTCTCGCATGCTGGCCTGTTTTCTTTGTTCTTTTCCCCCAGGTATAACGATGCATGATATTATTTAATGTGCTGATTATTTTATAAGTGCACTGTCCACTTTGCTGTTCTAATGTTACGTAGAAGATTATGTCTTGCACCTTGGCTTAGTGGGCAAAGGGGGAGTGTGGGCAGGTCTTAGGCTTGAATCTCACTTGCAATTGTCGGGGTGTGTGTGTGCGCACGCAGTTGTAACTACCCCAATTCTTACGCTCTGTTTGCTCATGTTCTCTCTTTGTTACTATGGTAATGGTTGGTGACGTGGCCTTTCGGGAAGATGGCAGACGTTGAGATGACTCAGAACCACCAATGATGGATATGGAGAGAGGTCAAACGTAGAGAGAGAGAGAGAGAGAGAAGGGGGGGGGGAGATTAGCGTTTAGATTGTATAGTGAGAGTA
>JAUMHN010403062.1:0-15571 GCA_032360265.1 Heliamphora ciliata
GTTATCAAAACATCTAAACACATGCAGTCAAGCACACGCAATCAACCTCACACGGGATACACCCTCTTCCCACGGCTTATATGTATTCGAACCCAGAGCTCTGATGCCAAGTTGTCATGCCCCAAACTCCGAGCCACGTGAAACACCCATAAATAACCACACAAGATACCCAACCTAAGAATACACCCTCAATTTAAATCATACATGCATTGTATATAAACGCCAAACAGCAACATGACACGGCACAAATGCCCAAAAAAAACATGTTATAGCATTCATGTAAACAAAGAACAAAAAGGGAAGACTACAGCTCTTCCACCTCTTTAGCACATCCTGATCAACCTACGTGACCGGTACCTAAAGAAAAGTAAAATCCCACACCGTGAGCCAAGGCTCAGCAGATTCTAAACAACACATACCGTATAAGTTAAACACACTCGGTAAACGAAGTGCAGTTTTCGACTCTCTTTCAAGCCATTAAAACAATTTGAAAACAGTTTTAGATCACGACTCACCAAAGCCAGAAAACCATTTTCACAAGCAAGGGAAAGCGATGATAAAAATCATTTGTCGACTCATCAGAGCGCTAAAAACAATTCAAGTATTACGACTCTCGCAGGCCGTTAATACAGCATTTTGACTCCCTTAGGCTGATAATACAATTTTAATAAAATTAGTCTATCCGTCTCAAAATGCAATATATGCAATCCATGAACACGTGCGTCTTTAGGACCTCGTTTCAGCCTTCAGACATCGCACGCACACCCACACCACTCACGCAACCCATGCAACACATATTTTCACGGACTTTTACCGTAGGACGGCAGCCCCAACTAATGCATCGTCTCGGACTTTCACCGAAGGACGGTAGCCCTCAATCGCACACACTGGCTTTCGCAGCCTACCTCGTGCACCGACTTTTGCAGCCTACCTGATACACCCAGACACGCACATGTGCATCATCAACCAAGATTTACATCTACTAGATCATAGATTCATCTAAACCATTTCATACACATATGCAAACCTAAACCAGGATTTAAAGCATATAACCATGTATCAACACGACGTTCCATAAATCACGTCACATGCCTATAAAACTCTAGGTTTTAAAGAATAAACCACGTTACACATAACGATATCACCTCATGTAATTCACTTACATATTTCGTACATAAATAAACAGAGTTATAAATGTACAAACTAGTTATAAAAGCACATAGCCACATATAACCTCACACCATGATGCCACCATTACGTAACCCAACATTCACATACCTGGGCCCACGAAGTTAACACGCGCCAACACGATCAACAAGCCTAAATGACTCGACCTAACCGAAGGCCAACACCAAACCCACAACCGTGGTTCTCACCAAAACCTCATACTTCTCGTGCATAACCATCACACACACGACTGAGCCATAACACCCAAAACCTAACCATGCACGTCAACCCAAGGACGGCATCTAAGCAAACACTCGGGATCACAACACGAACCCCCAAAACCACCACACGATCAATCAAACCCCAAAGGAATCCAAAGGTATTTAAATCAAGTAATTCCCATAAATTAATCAATTGAATACCATAGGACACTAATTGAAAACCAAGGAATCAACCCAAAACCACAAACTAACAGCCTACAACTTCAGTCTACTGGACCTCAGTCGACTAGACCCAACCCCCAGTCGACTGAAAAACACACTGGAAAAGCCAAAACGCCCAGGAGCACTGTTCAGTTGACTGACCCTCGAGGTCCAGTCGACTGAACCCAAGAACACACGATCCAGTCGACTGAACCTATGAGTTCAGTCGACTAAACCCGCCCTAAAACTGATTCTGAGCTATGGGTTCATCCTCCAAACACCAAATTGAAGTCTCGAAACTCCCTTTTAACATCCTCAAACATACGTACACCCAGGCCTAACAGTAAGACCTCGAAAGAAACCCTCGACACCCGATTCCATCCACCGGAACCAACAAAAACCCAATTTTTAACCCAAAAACCAACTTTAATACAAAATCAGATCTACAGAGATCTAACCGTTAAAAACACCCATGTTTACCTATAGCACCCTTATACAGTAGTAAGGTATAGAATCCTACCTCGACGAGTTCAAAACCCGACGCCTCGAACCACGTGCAAAATCGAGCTTCGCCAGAATCAAAATCTGACCGGATGGTTGCGTAGCCCACCATGCCAAAAGCAAAGATCCACTGTTGGATCGTTGAAAATCGAGCCTCGGGCCCTCGAGAACTTAGAGAGAAGGCAGAGAGAAAATGAAAAACTTACTGGAGAAGTTTTGAAAAATATCCTTATGAAAATATCTAACTCCAGATATTTATAGGTCTCCAAAATATCTTTTTTATTTGAATTTTTTTGAGAATCGCGCCACAACGGCCCACAGCCCTGGGAATCTACCCCGCATGCATATCTAGGCCCGATCATGCGTCAAAAGCAGTAAAACATGCTGCAATGAAAACACATAACGCGTGTCCGAAAACATCAAAAAAGAAAACGTATCAGGGTCTCACAGCAGGTTTCGTACGCCATAAGGCGATATACTGTATGCATGTTTGAACTACATGTTTACTATTTATGAGAGATGCATATTAGATTTTCATTTGATTTCAACACGTGAATTTGAATGTATGAAAACCTATTTTCATAAAACTGGTGTTTAGTGAATTTTCACGTGACCCTGGGTTTTGGGGCGTGACATGGACTGCTCGGGAATTGCAGGTGGGTTTTATTGAAGAGGACATATGGAAAGAGGTCCACAACACATGGGCTATTGAGGATGAAGAGGAAAGAAGAGAAAGAATGGCAGGTACTAACTTAAATGATCTATGGGCATTTGAGAACCCTCTGTCCGTGGACGAGGTAAGGCAGATTGAAAGCGCGATGCTGGGATTGTGAAATCCCGAGAAAGGCGTAGAACATTTAACTAGGAGTGGGCGGCATTTCAAGTCGGCTCAGTTAGAAAAAGGGCAAGCAAGCGGGAAGGAAAAAGAGAAGGAACAAGAAGAAGAGGATGATGTTGTGCTGAAACAGCTGAAGAAGACACAGGCCAACATTAGCATCTGGGGTCTGCTAATGGATTTGCACAGGCACCGATAAGCTGTGTTGAAAGTTCTGAATAAAGCTAATGTATCGATAGATGCCATCCCTGAACAATTTATTGGGTTAATACTACGAGCTGCAGAGCCGAAAGTGATTTCCTTTTCTAAGAATGATTTTCCATTAGAAGGGAAGAATCACAATAAGCCTCTACACATTATAATTAAGTGTTTAAAAAAGTGGGTGCCGATAACGCTAATCGACAATGGTTCAGCCATGAACGTTTGCCCACTCAGAACTGCAATTTGCCTTGGGATGAAGCCGGACCAGTTCACGCCCTATAGTTATGGAGTCTGGGCCTACGACAACACGAGGAGGGATATGTTGGGACTAGTATCATTTGTAGTATCAGTAGGGCCTCTAGAAACGTCAGTTTAGCTCCACGTGCTTGACGTGCTAGCCTCTTTCAATTTGTTGCTGGGTAGGCCTTAGCTGCATGACCCGAATGTCTAGGCAGTGCCATCTACTCTCCATCAAAAGCTGAAGTTGATAAAAAATGGGGCAGCACTGATCATCCACAGAGAAGATAGCATTCAACCTCCAAGATGAGAGGGCTCGACTCTCTTGGAGGTTCAGCATACCGAAGGGGATGTGTCATTAAGTGGGTTCCAATTCGATGAAGCACAGGTTGTGCAGATGCTATTAAAGGAAGAGAAAAATTACATCAACCCGTGAGTAGTTATAATGATGCAGCAAATGTCTTACTTCCTAGGAATGAGATTGGGTCGTAAACAACAAGGTATTTCGGAACCTATCCAGGTATTGCCAACTTCGCACCATTTCGGTCTTGGGTATAAACTAACGGAAGAAGATTTTGAAGGGCCTAAAAGCAGATGAAAGGCTAACTACTAAGGAACGCTCAACGGGTACTTTATTAAAGAAGGAGAAGATTTCCCATACTGTGGCTTTCTGGAGCCATTGATTGATGAAGAAACCAACCAGAAGCTACCAGGATTGGAGATCTTCTTTGGCAATCAATAATCTGATACGGAAGAAGATGAAATAGTAGAAGGAAAAGAGGAAGGAAAGAAAATCCAAGAGGAAGATTGGGCAGATAAGCTTGATGGTATCGATATGGCAATGTTGTTCAGTGAAAGGATGGTTCAGCTGCACGTAACTAACCAAGACTGCTTCATGATGGGCTTCAGTGCACCAACCAATTACACCAAACTCATTGTAGATGCGGTTGTAAAAGAAGTAAAGAACTGAACCTTAGAGTCTCGTAATGTGCATGTTGTTTGTCTTGTTGGCCTAACAAGGTTTCAACGACCATTTTGATGATAACAAACCTAAGTATCTGACTGTACAAATTGAGATCGTTTATAGGAAATACATGTTAAGCATAATTAAAGATGCAAAGTGAAAGCCATGAAACAAATTCAAGTCAAATATGGTGGCAACAAGTTTTCAGAACAATGCAAAAGACGAAGGATTAAAGACTTATTTTAGATTATAATATGTATCAAAGTTAGGATCCATGTAAGTTTACAAATCTCATGATGATATCTTTTGAAACTCATAGGAAATCAAAAATTGGAATATAGGACTCATGCATATCATTTTCCCAAAAGGATAAAATATTTTTGTAACAACCAAAGTTGATTTTTAAATAAGGAACATTTTATCAAAAGTCATTTAAAATGTTTTGTGAAGTAACCAAACTGGAGTTTAAATTGAGAAACATTTCAACGAAGTTTATTTTGTGACTTTAAGATACCAAAATTCATGAAGATCTTGTTTTCATTCAATTCCGTCATGTGATGGTCAAATCAGAAGGTTAAAAACTGAACCAACAAGGTTCAGTCGACTGGATCACTAAGATTAGTCGACTGGAAACATATTAGAAAATGAATTTGTTGAACCTTAAAGGTTCAATCGACTGCATTGATCAGTCGACCGAAAACATACTGGAAAATGAATTTGGTGAACCTTAAAGGTTCGGTCGACTGACATCATTGGATCAGTCGACTGGAAACATACTGGAAAATGAAATTAGGTGAACCTTAAAGGTTCAGTCGACTGACATCATTGAATCAGTCGACTGAGTGGACCTTTTTGAGATTCAGTCAACTGAATTTAAGCCCTCAGTTGACTGAATGTCCCTAAAAGTCAAATATGACTTTATAACGGCTAGTTTGACCTGATGTGTTAAAATATCTTTTTACCCTCAACGGCTAGCACGAAGTTTTGGCTATGAAAAGACCGTATTATCAGAACTTAAAGGTACCAAGAAGTTCTCTAATATCATGCTCTCTTACTACTCATTCTCGTGCATTCCAATCTCATACTCTTGTTCATATTTGAGATAAACACTTAGAAAAACTCCTTGAGCTTCATTTGATATATTTCTTGAGAGTGAATTAATGTGCTATAGTGTTGTACTTACTTGCTCATTGAAGGAGCCCACTCTTGTACGCATTCTTCATCAAATTATTGTTAAGGCTTGATCATAGCCATGTTCAAGTAAGGGAATATTACTAGGGTTTAAGAGTTCGTACGCTCTTAGTGTAAAGGCTTCTTCGCCTTATGAAGGAAAGAGGCATATCCACCTATAAGGAGGGACTAGTAAAAATCCTCAAGCATGTTGCTAGAGGCAAGGACGTAGGCCGGTGCGCCGAACCTTGTAAAAATCTCGATTTCATTCTCTCTAACCTTCAAACTCTATATTTGTATTTGCTTGAATATTTGCTTATCCACATAAAAACAAGAGAATATATATTGCATGTTTTAAATTGAATATCTTGAAAGAAATTTTTAAATATCCAATTCACCCCCTCTCTTGGGATCACATTATACTCACAATTGGAATCAGAGCAAAGGTCACATTTTTACCTAACAAGTTTTTGTGAAAAGATCTATGGCAAGTATAGGTGTATCCCATTTTGGAGAGGGTCAATTGTCAACAAGACCTCCTATCTTTTGTGGTGTTAATTACACATTTTGTAAACAAATGATGAAAATTTTCATCCAAATAATTGATTGGAGAGCTTGGAGAGTGATTGTCCAAGGTAATTTCATACCCACTAAAACCGTTGAAGGAAAAGAAGTTGCAAAACTAGATGAAGAAATGAATGAAAATGGTATAAAATTACTTCAAATAAATTCTAGTGCTATGAATGTTTTATATTGCGCTCTTGATGCTAATGAATACAATCGTATCATGACATGTAAGAATGTTAAAGAAATATGGAAAAAAATGAAAATTACATATGAAAGAACATAAGATGTTAAAGATTCTAGAATTGATGAAACCATTTCTAGTATGTATAGTCGTTTTACTCATATCATCAATTCTCTCAATGCTCTTGGAAAAACTTATCAATCTTATGAATTATTAAGAAAAGTACTCAAAGCCTTACCACCTGTTTGGGAAGCTAAAACGATGGCTATTTGAAAAGCAATAAATCTAAGCATAATGACGTTGGATGAACTCATTAGATCTCTCTTGACGTATGAACTCAAGATCAAAGATAGAGTCAATGAGCAAAACAAAGTGAAGAAATCTATTACTCTAAAAGCTTCAAAAGGAAGTTGTAGTGATGAAGAAAATGAAGAGCTTGATGATGATAATATAGCTCTCATTACTAAAAGACTCGAAAAGTTTTTCAAGAGAGATAAGCACTTTGCAAGAAAATTCCGTGGCATAAGATTTGACAAGGGTGATTCAAGCAAGAAAGATTACAAGAAAGATCCTCTTACTTGCTACAATTGCAAGAAAGTGGGACACATCAAGCCGAAATGTCTTCTTCTTAAAAAGAATCTAAAGAAGAAAAAGAAGGCCATGAAAGCTACAACTTATGATGACACGGATTCAAACAAGTTTAGCGAGAGTTTTAGCGATGAAAAAGTTACAAATTTTTGCTTGATGGCTAGCATGGATGAGGAGGTAAATTCTCACCCAAATTCTAATCTACTTAACTTTAGCTCCTGTAATGAATCTAGCTCTTGTGAATCTATGCCATCTTATGAAGAACTTAAAAATAAATTATATAACTTGCATAAGAAATACTTAAAATTAGAAAAGAAAAATATAAATTTGAAAAAGAAAAATGAGAAACTCTCTAAGAAAATTGAAAATCAATCCAAAATGTTGAACGATTTAAAGGAGTCCTTTTCAAATAATCCAAAAGATCATGGTTTGCAAGTTGAGTCCCTGAAAAGAGAAAAACTTATTTATAAAGTCAAATTTGATAGAGTGACAAAAATTTCCGAAAATGGGATCTCTCAATTAGAAAAAGAAAATAAATTTTTGAGAAAAGAACTTAAGACTTTGAAAGGAAAAGCTCTTGAAAATGATGTTTCTTGTGATTTCAAAAAGAAAGTATAAAATTATTTCAAAATTATTTACAAGTTTACAAATGGTAAAGAAAACTTTGAAAAACTTTTGGGAGCTCAAAGAATGTCCTTAAATAAAAAGGTTATTGGCTATAATGGAGAAATAAGCAACAAGAAAAACTCAAAAAGTTATTTTGGGAAAGAATCCAAAGATTTTCAAGTCTTATCTTCAAGAAACATTTATGAACACAACTTGTTTTCTATGTAAGAAAACGGGACATATTAAATTTGATTGTTCATTGAAAAGAAAGAATGGTATCACAAAATTGGTGTGAAAAATTAAAGACACTAATCCTAAAGGACCCAAAAAGATTTGGGTACCAAAGAAAATCACCTACTTTGTTTTGTAGGTATGCTTGAAATCCACCACCTCTAAAGAAAAATAGTATATGGATACTGGATGTTCATAGCACATGATGGGAGACAAAACAAAATTTTTTAGCTTAAAACCTAAAGATGGAGGCTATGTAACCTTTAGAGATAATGGTAAAGGCAAAATCATCCGTGAAGGCAAAGTTGGTAAAGAATCTTCTCTTCATATTGATAATGTCTTACTTGTTGATGGTCTAAAACATAACCTCCTAAGCATAAGTCAATTATGTGATAAAGGATATAGTGTAACATTTAGGCATGATACTTGTATTGTTGAAGATAAGAATGATCATAAAGTCTTATTTGTTGCAAATCGATTTGAAAATGTATATACCATAAATTTTGATAAACTAGATTCTCAAAATGTAAAATGCTTTTCGGCACAAAATGAAACAAGTTGGTTATGGCATAGGAGGCTAGGTCATGCTAACATGGATCTCCTATCTAAACTTGTCAAGAAAGATTTGGTGAAAGGCTTGCCCAAAACCAAATTCATTAAAAACAAAATTTGTGATACTTGCCAATTTGGTAAGCAAGCCAAAATAAGTTTCAAAAAGAAACTAGAAATTTCTACAAATAGGCCACTACAATTACTTTATCTTGACTTATTTGGTCCTATGAATGCTCAAAGTCATAGTGGAAAAGTATACAATTTTGTTATAGTTGATGATTTTTCAAGGTATACTTGGGTTTTATTTTTTACATCAAAAGATGAAGTACATTTTGTATTTGTCAAACTTTGTAGAAAACTTCAAAATGAAAAGGGTTATTCAATCTTACACATCCGTAGGATAGAGGAGGATAATTTAAAAATAAAGAAGTTGAAAATTTTTGTGATCAAAATGGTATTTTCCATAATTTTTTGGCTCCTCGAACTCCTCAACAAAATGGGGTTGTAGAGAGAAAAAATCGTTCATTACAAGAGATGACTCGAACTATGTTAAATGAGCACAAGTTGCCTAAGTATTTTTGGGCCGAAGCGGTCAATACCGCTTATTTTGTAATGAATCGAATTTACATAAGACCTCATCTGAACAAAACTTTTTATGAACTATGGAATGGAAGAAAGCCCAACATTTTTTATTTTCATGTTTTCGATTGCAAATGTTTTGTATTGAATGAAAAAGATGATTTAAGCAAATTCGATTCCAAATCAGATGAAGGTATATTTCTTGGTTATGCAATTAACAGCAAAGCTTATAAAGTTTATAACAAAAGAACGATGTCTCTAGTTGAATCTATTCATGTTAGATTTGATAAAGCTAATCCTTTCTCTTCCAAGCTTTCCAATGATGTTGATGTAGAAATCAATAAAGGTTTGGAGGATTTGCAAATCAAAGAAGATAAGGGAAAAAGTGTCGAAATCCATATTGATGATCAAGATCAAGACGAACATGAAGTGTTGCCAAAAGAATGAAAGATTATAAAAGATTACCCTTTAGATCAAATTATTGGTGAACCATCACAAGGGGTGACTACTCGATCTTCCTACAAAAATATTAGTAATTATCTTGCATTTTTATCCCAAGAAGAACTAAAGAATATAAATGATGCACTAGAAGATGATTCATGGATAATGGTTATGCAAGAAGAACTTAATCAATTCAAAAGAAATGAAGTATGAAATTTAATTCCTAGACCTATAAATCATACCATAATTAGAGCCAAATGGATTTATAGAAATAAAAAGGATGAAAATGGCATTGTTGTCCGTAACAAGGCTAGACTAGTTGTACAAGGTTATAATCAAGAAGAATGAATAGATTTTGATTAGACCTATGCACCTACAGCTAAGATGGAAGCCATACGCATGTTTCTTGCATATGCATCACATAAAAATTTCAAACTATATCAAATGGATGTAAAAAGTGCATTCTTAAATGGCTTTGTCAATGAAGAAGTTTATGTTGAATAACCGCCAGATTTTGAAAACTATCATTATCCCAATCATGTTTTCAAACTATCCAAAGCATTGTATGGTTTAAAGCAAGCTCCTAAAACTTGGTATGAAAGATTAAGTGGTTTCTTACTAAAAAATGGCTTTATAAGAGGTAAAATTAACACAACACTTTTCATAAAAACAAACCATGAGGGTATGCTTATTATTCAAATTTATGTTAATGATATTATATTTGGTGCTACTAACAAAAGCTTGTGCAAGAAGTTCTCATTGTGTAAACAAAAGGAATTCGAAATGAACATGATGGGCGAACTTACATTCTTCCTTGGACTTCAAATCAAACAAGCCAAAAATGAAACATTTGTGAACCAATCAAAATCCATACGAGATTTGCTCAAACGGTTCAACATGGAAGATGGCAAAATTTTGGAAACACCCATGAGTCCATCAACAAAGCTTGACATCGACGAACAAGGGAAATCGGTAGGCACTAAGCACTACCGAGGTATGATCGGTAGGCTTTTATATTTAACCGCTAGTAGACCGAATATTATGTTTAGTGTGTGTATGTGTGCTAGATTTCAAGCATGTCTAAAAGAATCACACCTAATTGCGGTTAAAAGAATTTTGAGATTTTTAATCGGTACAATAGACGTAGGGTTATGGTATCCAAAATTCACTTCCTTTAAAATGGTTAGTCATTCTGATGCGGATTTTGTCGGGTGCAAAATCGATCGCAAAATCACTAGTGGTACTTGTCATTTCCTAGGAAATTCACTTGTCTCTTAGTTCTCCAAGAATCAAAATTCCGTAGCCTTATCAATTGCGGAAGCCGAATATGTGGCCGCAGGTAGTTGTTATGCCCAAATTTTATATATGAAACAATAACTTAAAGACTTTAAAATGAATAATGATGTTGTGCCAATCAAATGCGATAATACAAGTGCAATTAATATCTCTAAAAATCTAATATTACATTCACGAACAAAACACATTGAGATAAGACGTCATTTTCTTCGTGATCATGTACAAAAGAGAGATATTCATCTAGAATTTGTTTGCACAAATGATCAATTGACCGATATTTTCACTAAACCACTTAATGAGGCTCGTTTTATCTTAATAAGAAGAGAATTGGGATTATTGCATAATCGAGAAGTTGTATGAAATAAACTTCAAACATGAAATCAAATAAAGGAAAGTCAGTCGACTGAAATATTTCTTCCAGTCAACTGAATAGCTACTGGAGTTCATGTTTTCCCAAAATTTACAGATTAGTCAACTGAGCCCTTGTCATTAGTCGACTGAACCTTCACTCAGGCAAGTCAGTCGACTAAATGTTCGGGATTTAAAACCCTAGCCGACTGTAGTTCATTTTAACTCTCGGTTTCTCTTCATTTAAACTCTCGGTTTTCTTTTCTTTTCTTTTCTCTACATACACCATATCTCTCCTCAAACCCTTCTTCTCACCACTCCCCCTCCTTGATTGTCCCTCATACATCTCTCGCTATCATCAAATCCTCACTCTAAACTCTTGATTCTCAACATGCCGCCTAGAACCAAGGGCGGAAAGGGCATGGGTATTGCACCTTTCTCATCGTCGGGGCCGAATTAGAGTCTCTTCTCTTCCTCTAGGGCTAAGGATCTCTATACCCATCATCTTTCATCCATAGAACTGATTTTTGGTAAGTTTTTCGACAATGAGTTCATGCATCTATATTTTCCCAACGTATGTCGTCTATTTTCTCAAATAGGTTGGGGTGCTTATATGTTTTATCAACCTAAGGGCCTATATCCTCAACATGCTTGTTTATTCTATGCAAATCTTATCAAAGAAATCAAACCTAATCCTACCGATTCATATACTCATCTTTCTACATACCTCTTTGGCAAAACATACCATTTTTCTAATAAAGACATTGCTAATCTTTTTGGTCTTGGTCAGGGCGATTTCGCTTGTCCTAGATCTTCATCAAATTAGATTATGGACTAAGAGTTTACTCCTCAATCATTTTCTCCCATGGTCATGAACGAACGAGTCGTAAACTTTGCTCTACTCCTCAAATATTCTCAACACAAACTTGAAGAAAAACTCATCCATCTCATTATCACAAACAAAATTCTTCCCCGTAGTGGCTCATGCAATTACATATCCTATCTTGACTGCTTCATTATGTGGTGTATCTACACCGGCAAGCACCTTGATCTTCCCTCTCTTATTTGTACATGGATGCTTGCCTGAGAAAGCACCAAGCGCCACACTCTCCCTTATGGTGCTTATCTTACTCCTCTTTTCGAGTCATTTAGTTTCTCCCCTTCTCCATCAACTTTCACTCTTCCTAAATCCACCGACTTCTTTAATGACAAATCCCTCCTACTTATGGGCTATCATTTACAAGATGGGGGTTGGCGTCCTAAATTTGGACGATAGTGTGACGAATCTCTTGTAGCTAGAGAGAGTACCGATGACGAGCATGCCTATGACCAGGCCGATGCCCCTTCTCCAGTGGCTGCTACTGCTCCTACTCAAGTCGATCCTCCTCTAGATCACTCCACCTAGTCTTTTCTCAAGAAATTGGTCAAATGTTTTACCAAAGAGATCAAAGGTAAATTCAAGAAAGTACAAAAATGCCTCACTTGCATAGAAGATGCTATCGATATTCTGCCCTATCCCACTTCTTCCCCTAATTATGGCCATGATGCTGATACTAGCAGTGCTGGTGGCACAGATGGAGGTGATGACGAGGCCACCTATACCGAGGATCTCGATGACAATGATTCCTCTAGCTCTCTGGCTTTTTTATCATGACAAAAAGGGGGAGAAGGCAAAATAGCATGCTTAGTGTGCTTAATACTTCTTGGTTTTGTAAATTAAGTTAAAACCTTTTGATCAAGTGGATGTATTAACTTTTTGGATTTATATATGCATGTTTTGAATGTTCAAACTTTGAATGCAGGACTCATAATTGAATGGATAAATGTGAATGATATTTTGAATATGAATTGCTTACTGTGCTCTTAAAGATAAAATCAAAAATGTTAAGTCTTCAAAATATGCTATTCCACGATTACATGCAACTATGCTTATTGTGAGAGGGAGTTTTTCAAACTCTCAAACATACTTATTCATTTATGCTTATTGTGTGGGGGTGCATTATATAGCTTTCCTACATCATTTTTCTCATTGTTTTGTCATCATCAAAAAGACGGAGATTGTTAGCCTAACAAGGTTTTAACGACCATTTTAATGACAACAAACTTAAGTATTTGATTGTGCAAATTGAGATCATTTATAGGAAATACATGTTAAGCATAATTAAAGATACAAAGTGAAAGCCATGAAGCAAATTCAAGTCAAATATAGTGGCAACAAGTTTTTAGAACAATGCAAAAGGCGAAGGATTGGAAAATTATTTTAGATTCTAATATGTATCAAAGTTAGGATCCATGTAAGTTCACAAATCTCATGATGATATCTTTTGAAGCTCATAGGAAATCAAAAATTGGAATATAGGACTCATGCATATCATTTTTCCAAAAGTATAAAATGTTTTTGTAACAACCAAAGTTGATTTTTAAATAAGGAACATTTTATCAAAAGTCATTTGAAATGTTTTGTGAAGTAACCAAACTTGAGTTTAAATTGAGAAACATTTCAACAAAGTTTATCTTGTGACTTAAAGATACCAAAATTCATGAAGATCCTGTTTTCATTCAACTCCGTCATGTGACGGTCAATTCAAAAGGTTAAAAACTGAACTAACAAGGTTCAGTCGACTAGATCACTAAGATCAGTCGACTGGAAACATACTGGAAAATGAATTTGGTGAACCTTAAAGGTTCAGTCAACTGACATCATTGAATTAGTCGACTGAAAACATACTGGAAACATACTGGAAAATGAATTTGGTGAACCTTAAAGGTTCATTCCACTGACATCATTAGATCAGTCGACTAAAAACATACTAGAAAATGAAATTGGGTGAACCTTAAAGGTTCAGTCGATTGACATCATTGAATCAGTCGACTGAGTGGACCTTTTTGAGGTTCAGTCGACTGAATTTTAGCTCTCAGTCGACTGAATGTCCCTAAAAGTCAAATCTGACTTTATAACGGCTAGTTTGACCTGATGTGTTAAAATATCTTTTTACCCTCAACGGCTAGCACGAATTTTTGGCTATAGAAAGGCTCCATTATCAGAACTTAAAGGTACCAAGAAGCTCTCTAATATCATACTCACTTACTACTCATTCTTGTGCATTCAAATCTCATACTCTTGTTCATATTTGAGAGAAACACTTAGAAAAATTCCTTGAGCTTCATTTGATATATTTCTTGAGAGTGAATTAGTGTGCTATAGTGTTATACTTACTTGCTCATTGAAGGAGCCCACTCTTGTACGCATTCTTCATCAAATTATTGTTACGGCTTGATCATAGCCTTGATCAAGTTAGGGAATATCACTTAGGTTTAAAAGCTCGTACGCTCTTGGTGTAAAGACTTCTCTGACTTGTAAAGGAAAGAGGCATCTCCGCCTATAAAGAGGGTCTAGTGAAAATCCTCAAGCGTGTTGCTAGAGGCAAGAACGTAGGCCGGTGCGCTAAACCTTGTAAAAATCTCAGTTTTATTCTCTGTAACCTTTAAACTCTTTATATTTACATTTGTTTGAATATTTGCTTATCCATATAAGATCAGGAGAATATATATTGCATGTTTTAAATTGAATATCTTGAAAAAAAAATTTAAATATCCAATTTACCCCCCCTTTTGGGATCACATTACACTCACATATCCTAAGTCTAAGTCTGAGTTAGAATCAATGAGTGAGAGCACGGCTGTTTGTGCATCTCCCCTTGCTTATGCCTTCGAACTTGTAATGCCCTCTTTCTTTAATGAAATAAACAAGACCTCTGGTTACTCTGCTTTGTTTGATTTATTTCATATGCTTTCTAATGAATTTGAATTCGACAGGGATATTCCCGAAAAAATAAAATTTTTAATAAAAAGAGAGAAAGAAATGCGCACCCAACCAATAATTGAAGAAACTTTATCAATAAATCTAGGTAATGGAACTAACCCACAAAATGTACAAATTGGTTCTTCTTCATCCTTAGTTGAACATAAACAATTAATAACTTTATTAAAAGAATTCAAAGATGTATTTGCATTGTGATATCCCAAAAGGGGGTGAATTGGGTATTTAAAGTTTTAGATTAAATAACCAAATACAAATGTATGGTCTTTAGTTCACAAAAGTATTACTTATTTTAAATCACAAATAAATTTGTTTTATAAGAAAAACTTTGTGTTGAAATATTCAAGAACAAATGTAGACAAAGATTAAACTTTTTAAACAAATACAACACTTGATTGATTTTAATATTTTTCAACTATGACTTTTAGATTAAAATACAAGAATATAACAATATTTCTTCCAAAGTGATAAGAAAGAATTTAAAACCTTTGTAGCTTTAAGATTTGAGAGATATGAGAAATGAAAGATTTAAATATAAGTGTATGATAAGAACACTTCTTCTTGGTTTAACAATGTAAGATAAAGTGTAGCTTTTAACTTGCAGGTATGATTTCATTGATCCAAAAGCCTTCTTGTAAACTAGATTCAATCCCTTTTTTTTAAACAATACAAACCTTTATGAGTCAAATATTTAAATACAAAAATCTTTTGTTATAAGATATGAGTATAAAAATTATTTTTACAACTTCTAGTTTTTTTTTTAAACTTTTCCTTAGTTTAAGCAAAAGACAAGAACGAATAATGAATTAAGAAATCAAATACAAGAGTGTGAGTGTGTGGTATAATAAACAACAAGATAATTAAG
>JAUMHN010403073.1:0-15570 GCA_032360265.1 Heliamphora ciliata
AAACGTGGGGAGAATTCAGTGCATTTGATAATTGAAAACTCAAGACATAATTTGAGTTAGGACCGGGAGTTCAGTCAAGACCTTTAGTGAAATAAGTTCTGGTACGTACGGAAAATGATCTAGCTCGAGGACAGAGTTAGGGATATTCGATTTTCTCATACGGTTAACCCGAATTCTATACTTTCTCGTGATCCCTCACGTAGCCCATTATCCGCACGAATATTTTTCTTGTTAGTTTCGGTAATTATTTAATTTAATTTGAATGCCGGTATTACCGCCGGGGACATTCGAAAATTAAATTAAATTAATAAGGGGCGGTTTTAGTTTTTGGCACACCTAGGGATTACTCCCTAGTGGCCGGCCCTAGGAGATGATGGATTTGATTATTTATGTTAATTATATATTTTCATATCCTTTTAGGAAAGAGAATATATATATATAATATATTTTTGATATATGCATATATATTAAAAATGAGGCTCCTTTTATAAAACCCTAACCCTAATTCTCCCACCAAGCCGTCGCCCCCTTCTCCTCTTTGGTATTTTATTTTGCCTTTTTGGAGATTATTATGTGAGAAGAAACAAAAAGGAGGAAGAACACTTCGATCGGAATCGGTGCCCACACATCGTGATTGTCGTAGCGCATCCGGGACATATGTGAGAAGATTGCAAGGTCGTCTTCAACGTATTCGGGATTTCATGAAACTTTTCGACAAGTTTCATAAAGGTATTAAGCTATTAAAATAATTATAGTTTTCATTTTTCATGAAAATCGCATACGTCCTTTTTTACGGTCACGACGTCGATTCATAAATCTTTTTTCCGCTCTGCGGCTCCCTCTCCAACAATATTATGTAGAAAGAATCGAGTTTTCACACCTTGAGATGGATCACCAATGGTAAGTTATTTTGGGTGACCATGAGCATACCTCCACTCCTTAGGCAAATCTGAATTTTCAGGAGTTGAAGATTCAGTAGCCTGTTGGACTTCAATTTGTTGAGGATTTGAAGTTTCCTCTTGATTAGGTTCTTTCTTTTTTGTGTTGAAGATATCTTCAACAACTTTTTCTATGTCAACTAAGTTATCTTCACAAAACTCCTTTGAAGAACTAAAGTTAGCTTCATCAAAAACAACACAGCATGTATAAATTCTTCAACAGCTAGGGTCCTTTTTTTGAAAACTCTATATGATTTGCTAGATATAGAATACCCTAAGAAAATACCTTCATCAAATTTTACGTCAAACTTGTCCAAAAGTTCTTTATTATTCAAAATAAAATATTTGCACCTAAAGGCTCAAAATTAGCTGATGTTAAGTTTTCTTCAATTTCATAGCTCATAGGGGGTTTTCTTGAGTGAAGCTTGTATTATAGCTCGTATTATAGCTCTGTTTATGATAAAACAAGCAGTATTGATAGCATCGGCCCAAAAGTATCGTGGTAGGTTATTTTCACAAAGCATGGTTCTAGCCATTTCTTTTAAAGTCCTATTATCTCTCAACAACTCCATTTTGTAGAGGGGTTCTAGGAGTAGGGAAGTTATGGTTAATCTTATTTTCATCACAAAATTTTTCAAAATCGTTATTTTCAAATTCTCTACCATGATCACTTCGGATACTTGTAATTTGAAAACTTTTTTCATTTTGAACTCTCCGAGACAGCTTTGCAAAAGAGGCAAAGGCTTCATCCTTATGAGTTAGGAAAAGAACCCAAGTGTATCTTGAGAAGTCATCAACAATAACAAAGGCATATCACTTGCCTCCAAGGCTTAAAGTCTTTGTTGGACCAAATAAGTCCATGTACAATAGTTGTAAGGGCCTAGAAGTTGAAATCTCATTTTTAGAATGAAAAGAATTTCTAATTTGTTGGCCTTATAGACATGCATCACACAGTTTATCTTTTTCAAATTTGATTTTTGGTAAACTAATCACCAATTCCTTTTTTAAAAGTTTAAAAATCAAGTTCATGTGTGCATGTCCAAGCCTTCTATGCCACAACCAACTATTATACTCAAAGCGGCTAAGTACTTGGTGTCATTTTTGAAATGGTCTTTAGAGTGAATGTATAAATATTTTCATGCCTGTGACCTTCAAAAATAAACTTTGTTATTGGTTGAATCTTCAATAACACACTTAGCATCATCAAAGACAACCTTGTGGCCTTTGTCACAAAATTGGCTTATGCTAATAAGGTTATGTTTCAAACCATCAATAAGTAAAATATTTTCAGTAGAAGGGGAAGGAATTTTGCCGATACACCCAATTTCTATGATTTTCTCTTTGCTATTATCGTCGAATGTTACAAATCCACTATCCTTTGGATTGGGGGATGCAAACATAGATTGATCGTCTGTCATGTGTCTTGAGCAAGCGCTATTAAGGTACCACATCCCCTCCTTGAATGAGGACTTGAAACATACCTCATCATCTTCTTTAGCCATGAGGCATAGATTTGCAACCTCGTTCGCTTCTTTTTCATCTTCGAAACTACTGTCATTACTTTCGCCCCACGTGGCTATCATAGCCTTCTTGAAGCCCTTCTTGAATTGCTTCTTGAGCAAAGGACATTCAGCTTTGACATGTCCAAGCTTCTTGCACTCATAGCAAATGATTTTCTCTTTCTTGTAGTCGTTTTTGAATTTGCTAGAGTCGCCTTTGAATTAGTAGGCTCACCTCGATGTCCTTCCTTCTTGAAGAACTGCCTTCCTTTTTATTTCTAAAAAGCCGTTTGAATTTCTTTGTGATGAGGGCCATGTCTTCGTTCTCATCACTTGAGGAATCTTCGTCAGACTCTTCATCACGAGTTGAGAATTTGAAGGCAATGCCCTTCTTCTTTTTGTTGTCATCTTTATCATCCATCTTTATATTCATCATGAGTCATGAGAGATTCAATAAGTTCTTCTAGGCTGAGCGTGTTGAGGTTTTTGGCTTCTTGGATAGCTGTGACCTCAACTTTCCAAATCTTAAGCATACACCTAAGAATTTTTCTCACCATTTTTGCATTGAAATAAATCTTACCAAGAGATTTTAGTCAATTTATAATATCAGTAAAGTGTATTAACATATCAGATTTGGTTTCATCATGTTTCATTTTAAGAAACTCATAGTTATGGACAAGTAGGCTTATTTTGGACTACTTCACTTGGTTAGTACCCTCATGAGTAATTTCAAGTATATCTTATATTTTTTTACGGTGTCACATGTAGAGATCCTAATGAACTCATTTGGGTCAAGTGAGCAATATGGGAGATTCATAGGCTTAGCATTTTTTTAAATCTCTCTAATCACATTTTTAGTCCATTCAACTTCTAGTTTAGGGACGGAAGCCCCTTTAACGATTTTGGTGGGTCTTTTGAGTCTATTAATGATAACCCGCCAAAGGTCGTAGCCTACGGCTTGAATGTAGATTCTCATTTTAGCCTTCTAATAATTGTAATTTGTTCCATTGAATAAGGGAGGTCTATTGGTCGACTGACCTTCGAATTGGATAGGTCCAATGCTAGTGGTTGCCATAAAAACTCTTAGACTATTAAGTGAAAAACAAAAGCCCAAACATTGATACCAATTGTTAATTCTAGGCACCCCAAGAAGGGGTTGAATTGGGTTTTAAAAAATTAATAATAATTTTTAAAACCTTTTCAAAAACTTTTTAATATTGCAAACAAATGTAGCAAGATAAACAAAGATTAAAGCAATACAAATATTAAAGAGGTTAAGGTTAGAGAGAATGAACCAAACACTAAGAATTTAGAGTGGTTTGACTTTTACAAGCCTACGTCCACTTCTCAAGTTTCCTCTTGAGAATTTTCACTATGTAGAATGCTTCACGGGCGCATTCAAAGCCTTACAATCTCAAGTCTTCGCTTGAGAAAATAAATATTTCTGGGTACATTCAAAAGCCTATAATAGCTTTAAGGTGATCCTATGAAAACAATCCCCTATTTTTTTCTAATCACCCTTGAACTCTTCTTTGATGAGATTTACTCACTCACTCAAAAGATAAAAGGTGACTCACCCTTGAATATAATAAATAAAGTGATTAAATGAGAAACACTCACTCTCTTTATAGAAATTGATTGACAATAAATGAAGAGGTAAAGAGAGATGAGGAACAAAAGCTGGAGTTCAGTAATAAATGAAAACTTAAAGATTTTGAGTTTGAATCAAGCTATAGAACAGTGATTTTAAATCTCCAGAGAGATTAAATGCTGGGAAGCAACTCATTATATAAGCTCTTGAGCATTCATGACCGTTAGAGGTAGGTGAGGGCATTAAATGCCAAAAATTCAGCCGTTGAATTCTGTCGCAAATTTAAATTTTCGTCGCAGGTGTCGACACAAATTCTTTTGGGTCGACACAAATTCTTTTGGGTCGACACAAAATGTCTAGGGCAAGGATCTTCAAGTGATTGAGTCGACACAACTCTTTTGAGGTGTCAACACAATTTTTGTAATCTTCCTCACCAATACCACGGTGTCCACACAAATGGATATTGTGTCGACTCATTTGAACTTCAGTATTCGGGGCAGGGCACTTTGTGTAAACTCAAATCTTCTTGGTGTCAACACTAAAATTTTGTAGGAATCCTTGGGATATTTGGGTCGATTCATTTGGACATTGATGTCGACACCGAATTTCTTCAGGCAGGCTCGAGATATTTGTGTTGACTCAGCTTTAATATTGTGTCGACACCGGAAATCTACAGGTAGCCTCGGTACTTTTATGTCGACTCATTTTGCATTTGTGTCGACTCAAAGTTCTAGATAACAAAAGTGAGAAACCACTTTTGTGTTGACACAAATTCAATTTATGACGACTCATTTTGAGTCCAGAGAGCTTCATCTCTTTTGTGTTAATACAAAAATCATTTGTGTCGACACTAACTTATTTTACCCGAAAACATCTTTAATGACAAGTTAGGGTGTCAAACCATTTGTTCAAAGGTATTGACACACTTGATATCTTCAAGTATACTTTACCTTAAAGTTTGACTCAATTATCAATTGGGTTCAACACAAAATATTCTCAAGAATACTTAGGTGTTTTATTCCTTTTGAGAGATAAGTCATTTCTTTTAGCAAACGGTGTCAACTCATTTGTTCAATACGTGTCAACACTTTCTTTTTGAAAGATATAAATATTATCCTTTTAAATTCATTTATTCTTAAAAAATGAATTATGAAAATCATCAAAATTAATATAAAAAGCACTTGGGCTAACAAGAACCTTTCTCAACCACATACACAGAACCTAGCTTCCTAAGAACACCTCGGCTTCTTGAAGTTCCTTAAGAAGTTTTGCCAATCAAAAGCTGAGCATGTTCATGGTGTAGTTTAGACAAAACCGCTTAAAACTTTCAAGCAGTGACTAGAGTATGATATCAACCGGGATTTTCCTGTCAATTTCAACTCCAAGGATCTCCAGTTCAATTAGAAGACTGATCATCTTTAGAACATGATCCTTAACTAGGGTGCCTTCAGCCATGTTTGCATTCATTAGAGAGTTCATGGCCACCTACCTAGTATCACGATTTTGATCTCCAAACATTTTTTTGAGGTCCATAATAATGTCATAGGTACTGGACATAAACTGATGCTGATGCTACAAAACATTTAACATTGAAGCCAAAATGTAACAATAAGCCATTTGATCAGCTTCCTGTTCGGTCGACCTCACATCAGGTACCGGTGAACATATCTCAGTTAACACAAACTTGTAATCCTCGATAGTGAGGACAATGTCTAAGTTTCGTTTGCAGTCAACATAATTTGGTCCAATAAGTTTGTTTTTTTTAGTATAAAAGCGAGTGGGTTAAAAGCCATTTTAATCCTGAGAATTACATAATTAAAATACTGTTAATTATGATGAGCAAAATTTTGAATTTATTTTAATTTAGTTCCCTCTACCATTTTAAAATTAATTTGCCAGTAGCTTAGAATCTTATGAATAGCATGCCTCGATGAGAGGACGTCTACTATCTATCGTTAGTCTTGGCAGGCCAAATCCTTTTAATTTTACTATCTGGGCAACTGACCCTGCCAAGTAAAATTAAATAGCTAACATAGTTTCGATCCAGTATATAATAGTAGTGACTCAGATGGAGTGGATACTGTTATATACAGTTAAGTGTTAACTATCATCTAATTCTAAATCAATTGCTTCGTAATGAACCATTCAGATGGAGAAGTGATCCATATTAATAATTATCCAGAATTATCCCTGAACGAGGTCTGTACTGGTAATACTGCAATTAATTTGTTCGATAGGGAGAAAGGCCTTACTGCCAATATGTAGAATTTAATTGCATCACCTACAAACTGGTGATCGAGACCGCAGAATTTATTTGTGAATAAATTTTCTCTCCCACTTAGATTTTTTAAACATTTTTTTAGGGTTATAAAAGTCCGTCTAATTAAAATAAATTTATTAATTTCAAAAACCACATGATCTGAAAGAATCCAATATTTTTTCGTGTACACGATTCCAAAAATTTAGGTTTGCCAAACTTTCTTTTCGTATTTAAATGCGTAACAAATAAAATTTAATAAATACATAATTTTTTCTTCAGTTTTTCAGCTAAGGTATTGATTAAAAGTATTTATTTATTTTCTTTTTCATTTCACATTTTTTTAAAAATAATAATTTATTTCGATTGAATATTTTTTTATTTAATTAATTCAAAATCCAGAATTAATTCTAACATTTTTCCAAGATATCCGATTTTGTAAAAAATTATTTTAAACCTGATATTTTGTAAAAACATAATATCTAAAATCTTTTCATTTAATTAAAATTAATTAATTAAAAAAACTTAATTTTATTTTTCATTACAAAATATTTTAATTAAAATCGAATTTCTGAATTTATTAAATTAACAGGATAAATAAAATAGATATACAATCATCCACACAGTTCATATAACATGATGCATATATATCCCGGTTTTAAGATCCAAGTGAAATACTGAGGCATTTCAGTCCCCTAAAGAGAATAAGTAGTTCAATCCCAGTTTGTCTTTAATTCCATGTCCTGATTGCATCAGGCTTCCCTGATACTTTTTGATATATCAGTATATATCATATCAGTCGTGTATATATCATAATATATATTAAAAAAGCCTTGGGAGAGAGAAAAAAACAACCGGCCACCATTGTCGCCGGCATCGCTGCTTGGCTGCCCACTTTAGGCGGCTTCTACCGCCTCATCCGAGCTCTGTTTTTGAAAAACTTTATACCATTGGAAATCTCTCGAAATATGTGATTTTTTTGTTCAAAAATCTGCTAAAAAATAGCCCAAAAAATGGAAAACAATTGCTCGAATTTGTAATGCCGCCCTACTAGCACCACCGCCCAAACAGTGCCCTGTTTGGGCTTTTTCTAGTGCTTCTTTGATGCTGGTTCTTTTTGAAAAAGTAGCTCAAATATCCAGTCACACGTTGCTTCAAAGAACGCCTCGAAAATAGTTCTAAAAAATCTCAAAAACAACCCCGAAGGGCTGCCAGCTGCCGTTACTAGACAGCCACTGTTTGCTGCCTGTTTAGTGTACTGTTTGGCCCATTTTTTTTTGTTTTTGGATAGTTTTTCAGTTATGTTTTACTGCTATTTTATGCCTTAAAAATTGCTCAAAAAATAGTCCCAAAAATTACCCAAAAAATCATCAAAACCGCCACCGGTAAAGCCGTCGGTGGTGGGCTTTTTTGGTATTTTTTCTCTCTGTTTTTAACTTGTTTTTGCTGCTGTTTTCTATTTATAAATACTACAAAAATCTCACCGAAAAAAAACTGTTAAAAACCATTAAAAACTTATCGTGATCCGTGACCCATAAAAACCTGAAACCACTACGGATGCCGCCACCATTCTTCGTGTTCTTTGATATGTTCAACCTGTTCTTAAATAATCTAAAACGATAGTTTAAAAATAGAAACTAACTATTACATCGATCCTATGTATGGCGCCCCGTCCTCCAGGGACGTCGGGACATACATAAGTATAGATAAGGAGGTTATTCTAGCCAATTATTCATATTTAGATGTCATAAATATTACATCATTAAGAGTTCTGAATTGTTCATAAGTACATTACGATTACAATTTCACCAAAAAATTTAACAAAAATTACAATACGCCCATGAAAACGGAACAAAAAGAGCAAAAGATAAAAACCTAATTCTTTAGCTAGCATTGTCAGGGTCCGCTAGTTCTCTGTTCTTCAATTTCGTCTTCTTATTCGGGGGCGACTTTCTCAGGGAACTCATCACACTCACCTGTGGAACAAATGCCATGAGCCAAAGCCCAGAAGCAAATTTCCTAAACATTCTAACAAACTTACTATAAAATATCCTACAATACATATCATATAAACCTAATACAAATTAAGGTCATGAAGACAAACAAATTTAACAGTTACAATAGGGTAGCATGTACATAAATAAATGTGCTAGTGCGTGAAGCAAATGGATGCAATGTAAATGCCCAACCCAATTATAAATCAACCAATCAATTTTTTTAGTAACACCATTATGTTCCTGTACGTTAGGCTCTCGTACACTAACATTCTCGATCACAATGGTGTATAGCGGACGTACGGATCAAAACATGGCACGACTCAGGATATAACACGGCTCAGGACGTATATGACCCCAAATTGATCATACCCAACACGATAATCAGAATGGCACCATTACATTCTCGTACATTAGGTTCCCGATCACAGTGGCATATAGCGGTTGTTCAGCTTAAGACGTGATACGGCTCAGGACGTAAATCGGCTCATGACATACATGGCCCAAAGTCAACATATCCAATATAATAACTCGAATGGTACCACTATGTTCCCATACGTTAGGTTCCCATTCAACAGCGTTCCTGATCATAGCGGCATATAGCAGCGGCTGTTCGGCTCGAGACATGAAATGGCTCAAGATGTAACACAGCTCAAGACGTATTTTGCCCATTGTCAACACCACTTCTATAATATAACCATAACTCAAGGAGCGATGGAAACCAAATTGCCACGAATAAGACCAAGGGACGAAATAACCAAAAACTAATGTACAGGATACAACCCACAAGATGCCCCAAGTGCAATGCAATGATGCTTATGGTATAACAACTCATATCTTGAAGTACAACTTGACAATAGCATGGTATGAAACTAAACATGGCATGACGCATAGACTAACGTAGCGTAAAGTACAAGTCTTTAAAGCATAAGATACAACTCACTAAAGCACAGAGTACAAGTATACGAAGCGTAAGCTATAATTTATGTGACATGGATCCAACCTATCGGCATGGTTTCTAATCATCAAATTGTTAATTTTATACACCAATTACTCACATAAATCTTTTAAAGTCCATATATTCAAGTTCCATAAGATGGCACACTACTCAAACACTTAGCCAAATTTATCTAATTGTTCAAGTGTTAATTTCAAAGTTATAACAGTATTTTGAAGTACCTGGACGTAGATTTAATTTTTAATTTTTGAATACCAATTAAATAAAAATATTTCTTACAACTTTCATGTTTAACATTATGGTCAAATTCTAGGGTAAAAGGTGTCATTTATTTTAATTAAGTGAAAATCATTTAGCACTTTACGGAGAAAAGTGCATAATTTAGGCCTCTGTTAGCCACAATTTTTGGACATCCATTCAAGGGCTATGGGTCTGATATTTGGGGAGGTTTTAGTTTAAATGGCCCCTGCAAGTTTCATGTTTTGTGCTAGGGCAAGTTGTTTGGAACAAATTGGTGATTTTGGCCAATTTATAAAGTGGGTTCAGTTAGCTAAAAAGGTTTTGCAGAATAGGTTTTCAACAGAGAAGTCACATAGCCTTTGGGGTACCATTCGAGGGCATTTTAGGCTGATGTTTGCTCCGTATTTTGTTTAATATGTTAGCTACATTTTTTATGTTTACCACTTTTAGATTTGTCTGCTACAAACTTGGGGTTTTGATCTCACAAAAATGTATGACAGAGAGCTCTGTCAGTTAGTGAATCTCAACAATGACTTTGAAAAGGGTTTTAACCTATTAAAATTTCATATTGTTGGCTTATTTTTGCTGGACAGTAAGTTAAATATGTCCTCAACAACTTTTATTTTTTGATCCAAGCTCGGTTCTCACTCTAACTTAGGTTTTTAGGTCTGCAACTTAGAGTAGTCAAAATCTAACACACTTTGGAAAAAATGGTATATCTGGAGTTCTACCCAACGAAATCACTTCAAACTAATTTTATATAAAAGAGAACTTAAACATCTAGGTCTGGTGATAAAAATCATGTTTAGATCATTTTTCTACAATTAGTTATGATGTTTTAAAATTCATGGAAGAAAGTTGGTAAGCCCAGAAAGTCAAGTTATTTAGGGTTTTGATAGTTTAGCTCATGTTGCGTTCATTTTTTTATGTATTTTCCTTGTATGCATGTCATATACTCATACAAACCAAAACTACAGAATATATTCAAGCCATAAAACTCAAAAATATCTACATGCAAGCATAGTACTTAATCTGACATGAACAATCCACAATCTATTCCTACGACGCCTTTTTTAGTAATCTTTGTTTCTTATTCTTAGGGTTGATTGTAGAGATGGATTGAGGGCTCTTTCACGAGAGAATATTAGAAGGTTTTAGGGAGATTTACTTACCTTAGAAAGAGTAGACAATGGTGGAGGGTAAACTAGGACTTATCTTTCACTCAAGGTCTCCTAGTTCCCTTGGCTCCTTCCTTCTTCCTTCTCCTTCTTCTTTCTTCTTTCTTCTTCTTCTTCTTCTTCTCTAGAACACTTTGAATATTTTCTAATCTCTCCTCTCTCTCTAACCGAATACATGAGAAAGAAATGAAGGGTCCTTGTCTTGGTTTATATAAAAAAAATGGTAGTGGATTTAATGATGGTTTGCAAACTTATTTTTAAATTTCTTGATTTACAATTGGTTGCATGGGTGGTGGAGAGACTTTTTAGAAATTTAAAATCTGGAAATTTGCAGAAAAATCAGTGGGAATTCGGCTGGGGTGTGTTTGGGTGGTTCAAAATACTTTATTTTGCTTTAATTGCATATTTGGTGGTATTTTGGCACTACATTGTTCAAGAAAAAGTTTTTAAAATTGATTTGATGTATCTTTTTGGTCTTCTAACTTACTAAAATGAATTATTTTAGTGTTATTATTATTATCATAATTTATAAAAATGTTGACAACAATTAATTGTTTAAATGTTGACAATTAAATTACTTTAAGTTATTTTGACTAGATGTGATTTTTTGATTTATTTATTGTGTAGAGATTTTAAATAATAATTTGTTTATTTTTGTTAATCTATATTATTATATTATTATGTATATTAGTTGTATTAAAAGTCTTAGGTCATAATAATGCTTAATTTATACAACTTTTTCTTATTTTTGAGCTTAAAAATTATAAAAAGTCACTTTTTGGGCACAAACTCCAATGTGGCCGGCCACTTAGGGCATTTTTGTCATTTTTTATGTTACTTTGTCATTTATTACTTAATTGTATTTAAATATCTAATTTAGGGTGTCCATGTGTCAAATTTTAGATTTTTAAGACTTTTTGCTGTACCGTGGTAAAATGGTAATTTTACCCTAATTATGAGAATTTTTTATTTTTAATCTAAAATTTCATGTTATTTACTTAATTTAGAATGTTAGGAGTCTTCTCTGAGTATTAGGGTTTTGCCTCTAAGCATTTGATCTCTTTAGGATTTTCAGATCGAATTAGAGTTTTGGGTTGAGTTAGGGTTTTTGATCTTCTAGGGACCGAATATCTTATCAGCTTACCATCACTAATACTAGGGGTTAGACTGCATCACTACATGGGTCGTTATAAGCTGGGTTGTTACAAGTGGGGTCTGCACCAGGGTGTTACAAACTACCCGCCTTAAACAAATTTCATCCCTAAAATTTCATCCCACACTTTATTGTGTGAAAGGTTGGGGATGATTTACTTGCATCATTTTTTTTCGAACTTGGGCCCTTGTTTACTTGAGTCGTTATTTATTGAGGGTGTGGACAGGGTCGGACTTATGCGCTTAGTATCTTGATTAATGGTTGCATTGTGTTGCTAGAACTTTAAACTGACTACTACAACAGCTTCCAAATGTAACGTAACATAACTATGTCGTGGGGTTGTTGACTAGCTACGCATTAGCCTAAAGCCTTATCCTACAAGCGTCCACTTTCTCGTAATGATATAACAAATCTAAACTAACATGTGGTGGTGCAGCTCATGTGGCTTGACCTGTCCTTTGCCCCACATGCCCCCAGGGTTCAAACCCTGAGGTTTCCCCTTCCCCACTTAACTATCCAAAAAAAAATTCTAAACTAACATACATCCTCAAGTTGCTAATACTTGTACCTCTAATCATCGACAAAAGGCTTGGCAGCTTGGATATGTTGTTGTTGCCCTTCCGATCGAGGTTGCGGTTGTTTCCATTGCTGCGGTTGATTTTCCCAGTTCCTTTGTCCAAGCTGTGAACATTGTGACTTTTTGTGCCCAGGATGACTGCATTCATAGCAGAGCCTTACCTTCGTAGGTTGGCCCCTTGCTTGCCTTGGTTAGTCGGCCAAGTGGTACAGCTTTTTGGGAATAATTTCCCTATTGTTCCTTAGTGGTCCTCCTTCATTAGTACTTTCCTTTTTCTGACTCCAAATCTTTCTAGAGTCGGCCAAGTCTATTTTTGCCAATAGGGTTGCTTGTACTACTTGAGTGTAAGTCGGAAGTTGTAAGCAGATGATTCTAGTTTGGATAAAGGGTTCTAGGCCCCACTCGATCTTTCGTGCCCTTAATTCTTCGTCCGGTATGATGGTCTCGGCGAATCAGCTCAACTCTTTGAAGTGGTTGGCGTACTGGGTTACTGACATAGATCCTTGTTTTAGCTCTAGAAATTCTCTGACTTGTCCCTATTAGAAGGGAGCTAAGAAGTACTTTTTCAAAAATAATTCTTCAAACTGATTCCAAGTCAGAACAGTCACACCTTAGGTGTTGTCTATCATAAACCACCAGTAGTTGGCTTCTCCTTCCAGTAGGTGTGTTGCTAGAGCTACTTGATCGGCATCGGTCTGCACTCCCATGGAGTTGAATAATTTCTTAATAGCTCTCAACCATTCTTCGGCTACTCTTGGTTCAGCTCCTCCCTTGAACGTAAGGGCTTGTTGTTTTCTGAGTTCTAATAAGAACCATGCTCTATCTCAGAAGTGAGGATGGTTAATGCTGATGGCAAGCTCACCCAAGACCTGGGCTAACCCTAGTGCTTCTTCGTCTACAAGTCCATCTGCTGGCCGTTGATGGTTAGGTCGTCTACCTGCCATCTAAATAAAGCGGTAAGGTGTTGTAGCTTGTGAGTCTTCTTTTTAAGGTCTTAATTATTTTTATGTTTTAGAATCTCGTGGAGTTAATTTAAGACTTATTCATTTGCATTTCTTATCATTCGAGTTTGAGTACAAAGAGCGATTACAAAGAGTGAGGCACATAACACATACGGGCTCAATCAGAATAGGTGTGGACAAAACCATCGGAGTTTGACCGCGTAGTCCCACGTTACTTCCAAATTTCGTAGCATTTTTCATTGTACTTCCACATGCCACACTCCTGCGGGTCCTATGCGAGCTTTATCAGTGATGGCGATAGGAACGTTCGTGTAGGTCTTCATTAGAGATGTTGCATTAGCCCTTACTTAGCAATTCTTGCAATTGGGGTTATTGACCTTGAAAACACGTTAAGCGCGGACGCTGGCTGACATTCTGTGCTTTTAAGTCCAGGTAAAGATCTGCTTTGCGACTCAATGATGCATCGGGTGGTTCTTCTGAGGATGTGCACGATCCGAGTTTCCCTTAAAAGCGGTAAACATAAATAAATTTCTCATCGATTTAGGTCTTAGGAGAGGTGACCTGGGGTGGCGAGTAGACAAACGTTTAGCCGTGAATTTCGAATGATATACCGGACTGCACGATACGTGACTGGGGGTTAGAATGGCTTAGGGAAGGTGAACAAATCCTTTATCGAGATTCAAGAAAAGATTCTCAGATGGTTCAACAGATGGGTTGTATAAGGTTAAATGGTCATGGTTACGGCAGTCACCATTGACACAAATTGAGTGGTTATTGGGATTCAAATATAGGTGAAACAAGAGGAGGACAGTGAACAATACTTAAAAAAATTTCCTTGTAACTAATCCAGTACAATTAGATTCTGATAAAGGAGATGTTAAGCATTGGGTAGCTGAACTAGATAATTTCCTTGAAGATACGTCGGCCTAACGTACTTCATTTCAAGCATCTAAGTTTACTTCCCTTGAAAAGGTTTCAAGAGTGTACAAAAGAATTCACAAAATCACTGTAGCATATCGTGGTTTTAGAATCGAGAGAAAATGAATGTTGGGAAAAGATTTTATCAATGTCAAATGTTCAGAATGATTAATTAACAAAGAATTGATATTGAGTTCTACAGAAGAAGAGTTAGTTCAAGGATGATGGCTTGAATAAGAGGAGAATCAAATGCGAATATCAGTCATTATCGAGGCATGAAAACTTGAGGACAAGGATATTTTCTAGGATTAAATTTCTAGTAGGATTATCAACAAAACTTGGGTGCATAAGGGTTACTGACAAACGACACTTGATGTTACCGTTGAGGACTGATGATATAAGAAGGAAGGATATGTAATGAACTTCAATCAAGTATGAAAGTTGATATAAGGGTATGGGGTAAATGAAAAAAGAACTTATAAGGATGAAGTTATGGGGTTCTAATGATGGCTCTCGAGGTGATATCTAAAACTTCTCTTAGTGCGCACTCCTATCTACCCCCTTAAAATAAGACAACTCATTTTATAAATCTCCGATCTTTGATCTCGATGCTCTTACTCGTCCTTCGCATGTAAATTCCCTATAGCTTCTGATCCTAGTAATGTCCAAACATGACTCCCTAAAAGACTTAGACGCAGCAAATTTTACTTTTTATAATGTATAAATGATAACTATAATTAATACAACGCACCCTGCAGAACTTCTACGCGACAGAACGCATGGTTTCCCACAACCCAAGGTCCGAAGGTTCAATAAACCTAAGCTTTGATACCAACTGTAATGCCCCGTCCTCCGAGCACATTGGGACATACATAAGTATAGATAAAGAGGTTATTCTAGCCATTCATTCATATTTAGATATCAAAAATATTACATCATTAAGAGTACTTACCATTTCTCCCTATGTTACGATTTTCGATACCATCTAATTAAATTTAATTACTAATAATTTAATTTAATCACGATCTTGATATTCCTTAAGCCATTCCGCTTAACTTATTTAACAGCCAAATAATCAAATACAATTATAGGGTTTGGCCAGGTCAAAATTTATAGGCCTCCTTAAGGAAGTATTGTCAATTTCGATCTTTTGGGACATAGATTCTATCAATAATTAATATTTGTCATATAAATAATATCGCTATCCAACTCATCGGGAATATAGACCCATATAAGATCGCACCCTCTAATGAATCAAAACAACGAATATTAAATATATGCAAATCAATAATTATTTCAGGATTA
>JAUMHN010403084.1:0-15570 GCA_032360265.1 Heliamphora ciliata
ACTCAAAGCCACCTCTAGCCCGGATTGTCATAGGACCACACACATCATAATGAACCAGCTCCAACGGTTCTTTAGCTCTATAGCCTTTGGCCGAAAAGGGCCTCTTGGTTATCTTACCCTCTAAGCAAGATTCACAGACTGGAAGTAACTCAACTTCCAATGAACTCAAAGGTCCATCTGCTACCAGTCCATTTATCCATTTTGGATTAATATGATCGAAGCGTAAGTGCTAAAGAAACGGTTGGTTCATTAAAGAAGCACCTCGGAAAATTTTGAAGTTCGTAGTTTCCTTGGGTTAGCGTGATACTACTGAAGATTTATCCAAGATTTCTCGAAATTGGCACGCCTAATGACTAGATTAACGCAGAAAGGGATGAAGTTTGAGTGGAGTGAAAAGTGTGAAAGGGCCTTTTAAGAGCTCCAGAAGAGATTGACTAGTGCTCCAATCCTAATCATACTTGAACGAGAAGTTGGGTACATGGTGTATTGTGATGCGTCAAAGGATGATCTAGGATGTGTACTAATGTAGAACGGAAGGGTAGTAGCTTACGGGTCAAGATAATTGAAGCCTCATGAGTAGAGATACCCTACCCACGACTTGGAGCTTGTAGCAGTAGTGTTCGCACTGAAGTTATGGAGGCACTATCTATATGGGGAGTGGTTCGAGCATTTTACCAATCACAAAAGTTTGAAATATCTGTTCACCCAAAAGGATCTTAATATGAGACAACACCGCTGGATGGAATATTTAGAGGACTATCAGTTTACATTGGCCTATCACCCGAGCAATGCTAACGTGGTGGCCGAGGCCCTTAGCCAAAAGATGAGATGCGCGATGGCTTGTGTAGCATCAAAAGAATGGAACATGATAGGGACGCTCAACGAATTCTGACTCCAACCATTAGAATCAGAGAATGAAAATTGTTTTTGCCTAATAGTAGTAACAACGAATCTCCGTTAGCAGATCGTAGAAGCCTAAAAGTACGATCAGGAATTTGAATTTATTTGAAGGCACCTAATTGTGGAGGAATCAAAACTAGGATAGGTAGTTAACAAACATTGGCAGTTAACATACCTAGGATGACTTTTCATCCCAAATGTCGAGACTTTGAGAAGAGATCCAAAAGGAGCACCACCAATCACTTTTCGCTGTCCACCCCGAAGAGATAAAGATGTATCATGATCTGTAGAG
This sequence comes from Heliamphora ciliata, assembly GCA_032360265.1. Lineage (NCBI taxonomy): Eukaryota > Viridiplantae > Streptophyta > Magnoliopsida > Ericales > Sarraceniaceae > Heliamphora > Heliamphora ciliata. The sequence goes on from JAUMHN010403084.1 coordinate 1,193, forward strand.
GCACTATTTGTGGGATGGCATGAAGAAGAATATAACAAGTTTCGTAGCCAAGTGCTTTACCTGTCAGTAAGTGAAAACCGAGTACCAAAGACTAGGAGGAACCGTCCAATCCCTGGAGAAACCTCAGTGGAAATGGGACCACGTAACTATGAACTTTGTCTCTGGACTACTAAGGTCACCAGCAGGACACAACTCTATCTAGGTAATCGTAGATTGCCTCACCAAATCAGCACATTTTCTACTAATTTGAACTTCTAAAAAGCTAAAAAACCTGAGCCAAAAGTACATTCAGGAAATCGTACGTCTTCATGGGATTCCACTGTCTATTGTGTCAGATCAAGATCCACGTTTCATCTCACAATTTTGGCAAAGTTTTTAAACCACCTTAGGAACAAAGTTTTGCTTCAGCACTGCCTTCCACCTGTAGACTGATGGGCAATCCGAACGTACAATTCAAACACTGTAAGACATGCTTCGAGCCTGCGTCATGGATTTCAAAGGACATTGGGAGAAACACTTACTGTTGATCGAGTTTGCTTACAATAACAGCTACCAATCCAGCATTGGCATGCCACCATATGAAGCCCTCTACGGAAGACCATGTCGTTCACCGATTTGTTAGACTGAAGTCGGAGAAAATGCACTTCTTGGACCGGACCTAGTACAAAAGATCACTGAAAAGTTCCGACTCATTAAGCAACGAATAGCCACTACACATAGCCGATAAAAGAGCTATGCAGATCATCAACAAAAGTCGCTACGATTTGAAGTATGAGATTATGTATTCCTAAAGATTCAACGACGAAGAGAGGTGATACGCTTCGGCCAAAAAGGGAAGCTAGCCCCAAGTTACATTAGGCCGTTCAAGGTTCTAGCCAAGGTTGGGGAAGTGGCATATCGTTGAGCTCTACCACCACAACTCGCCAGCGTTCATAATGTTTTCCATGTGTCGATGTTGAGGAAGTATGAACCAAATCCTACCCATATTCTGGACTGGAGGGAACTCCATGTTGATGAAGATATCACATTCAAAGAACAACTAATAAGGATTATCGATCAACAAGATAAGATTCTTAGAGGCAAAACTATTCCACTCGTTCGAGTTCTTTGGAAGCATAACGGGATTAAAGAACATGGGAGCAAGAAGAAGCTATGAGGACAAGTCATCCCTAGTTGTTCGCAGATTGAGGTATGATATGAAATTTTGAGGACAAAAATTATTTTAGGGGGGTAGATTGTAACAATCCGGGTCAAACTCTAGTATTAGCAACTGATAGACAACGAGAATTTAGGTTGCCAAAAGTATCAAACCCTAACTCAACCTGAAATTCTAATTCGGCCAAGAAACCCTAGAAAAACCAAATACTCAGAGGCAAAGGCTTAATACTCAGAAAAGTCTTGTGACAGCCTAAATTAAGTAAATAATATAAAATATAAAACTAAAAATTAAAAATTCTCATAATTAGGGTAAAATAACTATTTTGCCCCTAGTACATCAAAAAACCTTAAAAATCTAAATTTTAACACATGGACACTCAAAATCAGATATTTATATACAATTAAATAATAAATGACAAAATAACAACAAAAATAACAAAAATACCCTTGCATGGCTGGCTACCTAGGGAATTGTGCACAAAAAGTTACTTTTTATCTTTTTAAGCTTAAAAATAAAAAAATGTTGTACAAATTAAGTATTATTATGACCTAATACATTTAATGAGACCCTGATCCATTTTCTTTTTTGGCGTTTTTTGACGCGCGTTTCGTGTTTATGTGATAGCATGTTTTTACGTGTTTTAATACATTATCGGGGTTAGATATGCATGCGGGGTTGGTTCCCGGGGCCGTAGGGCATTGCGGTGCGAATTTCAAAAAATTAAAAAAAAATATTTTGGAGGCTTACAAATATCTGGAGTTAGATATTTTTAAAAGATATTTTCAAAATTTCTCCACCAAGTTTCCTCCATTTTCTCTCTGCCTTCTCTCTAACTTCTTGGGGGCCCGGGGCTCAATTTCTGATGATCAGACAGCTGATCATTGCTTTTGGCACGGTAGGCTACATGTTCATCCGGATAGAATTTTATTCCGGCGAAGCTCAGTTTTGCACATGGTTTGAGGCGTCGAGTTTTTAACTCACCTAGGTAGGATCCTAGACTCTTATATCTTGTAAGGGTGCTACGTGTAATCGTGCATGTTTTTACCGGTTAAAATGTATGAGATCTGATTTTTGTTTAGAAGTTGGGTTTTGGGGTTTAAAACAATTTTTTGTAATTTTCGGTGGATGATCTCAGGTGTCGGGAGTTTCTTTCGAGGTCTTGGTGTTAGGCCGAGGAGTGTAGATGGCCGAGGGTGTTAGATGAAGGTTTGGAGGCTTTGATTGGAGGTTTTGGAGGTTAAAATCGTGGTTTAAAAACAGTTCCCGTGGGAGGTCAGTCTACTGGATCTTGATGATCAGTCGACTGACATGCTTCTGTTTTGGATTTTTGGCTTTTCCAGTGTGTTTTCAGTCGACTGGGGGCTTGGGGTCAGTCGACTAGGCTCCTATGTGGGCGTTTGGCGTTTGCTTTGATGGTTTTGGTTGGTTTTTGGATTTCTAATTGGTTTTCTATGGTATTCAGTTGATTGATTATGGGATTAGTCGACTGAAATACTGTTAGATTCTCTTTTGATCGTGTTGTGGCTTCAGGGGGGGTCGGGTCGTGGCCTCAGGTGTTTGTTTAGATGTCATCCTTGGGAGTGACATGCATGTTTAGATGTGGATGTGGTGCACGGTTAGGTGCGTGGTTCGCTGTTGGGTATGTGTTGAGCGCAAGTGGGCGTCATGGGTTTGTGATGGCCGTGTTGGGCGTGTTCGGGCCCGTGGTCCTAATGATGCTTTCTTGTGTGCAAGAATCAGAGGAACGAAAACGTGGTCCTGATGATGCACTTGTGTGTGAGTATTTGAAGGACAAAAACGTGGTCCTGATGATGCAGGTGTGCGTCAGTCTGAAGGACGAAAACGTGGTCTTAAAGACGCGTGTGTGTGAGTCTGAAGGATGGAAACATGGTCCTAAGGACATGTGTGTGAATCTACAGGACGGAAACGTGGTCCTAACAATGCATGTGTGCGGGTGCGAATATCGAAGGGACGAAAATGTGGTCTTAACGGTGCATTTGTGTGTGGGTATCTGAAGGATGAAAACGAGGTCTTGAAGAGGCATGTGTTGTGTGTGTTGCACGGGTTGTGTGCGTCATGTGTGTTGCACGGGTTGTGTGCGTTGTGTGTGTTGCACGGGTTACGTGCATTGAGAGTGTTGCACGGGTTGCGTGCGTTGCGTGTGTTGTATGCACGGGTGGCATGTGTTGCGTTAGACGGGGGCCGCAGTCCTTCAGTGAAAGCCTGAGAAAGTGCATGGATTGCATGAGTTAGCTTATCGGGGCTTATGAAAGTCGGTTTGGATATGTATTCATGTGTTGCATATATATACCTGTTATCTTTGGGACTCGTGCGAGTCGTGTTATCAAACTATTTTACTGGCTCAGGAGAGTCATGATCTAAAACTATTTTCAAACTGTTTTAAGGCTTAAAAGAGTCTAAAACTACACCTCGTTTTCCTAGCATGTTTAGCTTATATTGCATGTTTTGTCTAGTTTCTACTGAGTTTTGGCTCACGGTGTGGGATTTGAAATGTATTTTAAGTACCGGTCACGTAAGTTGATTTGGGGTTGCTAGAGGGGCGAAAGATTTGTAGTCTTCCTTTTGCTCGTTTTGAACATGTAGGCTATAACATGTTTTTCGGCGTTGGGGCCGTGTAATGTAAGTCGTTTGGCGATTATATACAATGTGTGTATGGCTTATTTTGAGAGTGTATTCTCAGGATGGGTGTTATGTATGGTTATTTGTAGGTGTTTCACGTGATCCGGAGTTTGGGACGTGGCACTTTTTATACAACTAATATACATAATAATGTAATAATATAAGTCAACAAAAGTAAAAAAATTATTATTTAAAATCTCTACACAATAAATAAGTCAAAAAGTCAATTCTTGTCAAACTAGCTTAAATTGACTTAAAAGCCTATACCTATTTAATTAATTGCTATCAAAATTATGATGATTCATAAAAAGACTAAATTAATTATAAACACATTAATATAATAGGTTTTAGTGGGTTAAAATAGCAAAAAGATACATAAAATTAATATTTTTTGTATTTTCTTGCACAAAATGGTACTAAAATATAATTTAAACCCTAAAATAATGAAAAATCAGACCTTGTACCTCCAAAATCTGTCATAGCTGAACCCCACCTGCCAAATCTGATTTTTCAATGTCTCAAATAGACCACACCACCCCATGCAACCAATGGAATTTTAGAAAAAATACAAAATTACTTACACCATAATTTTGAAAACTTACAACCATTTTTGCTATAAAAATACCACCCATCTCCCCTATTCTCCTCCATGAGGTTCGGCCAAGAGAGAGAGAAAGAGAGACAAAAAAAATTTCTAAGTATTTTCAAGAGAAGAATGAGAAGAAGAAGGACGGTCCAAGGATAAGAGGTTTTTGAAGACCAAGGATACACTAAAGCCAAGTCTTCTAACCTTTCCCTACCCTTAGAGCATCAAAAACAAGTAAGTAAATCCCTAAACCTTTTGTCATTCTCTCATAAAATAGCTCTCAATCCATCTCCATAATCAACCCTAAAATAAGAAATAAGGATTCACTCAAAAAGACGTCGTAGGAGTAGATTATGGATTGTTCATGTAAGATCAAGTGTTGCATGTGCTTGTATGTGAGTATTTTTGAGTTTTATAGCTTGAATAGGTTCTAAAACTTTGGTTTGTATGAATATATAGCCTTCATGCAAAGAAAATACATTAAAATTAAACATAACATGAGCTTAGTTATCGAAACCCTAGATAGCCTAATTTTCTAGGCATACTAACTTTTTGGCATGAACTTTAAACCACCACAACTAATTGTAGCAAAATGATCTAAATGTGATTTTTATGTCTAGACCTATAGTTTTAAGTCATCTTTCATACAAAATAAATTTGAAGTGATTTCGTTGGGTAGAACTCCAGATATACCATTTTTACCAAATAGTGTTAGATTTTGACTATTCTGAGTTACAGACACAAAAATCCTAAGTTAGAATGAGACACGAGCTTAGGTCGAAATATAAAACTTGTAGATAACACATTTATCCTACTGTCCACCAAAAATGAGCCAAAAACATGAAGTTTGGATAGGTAAAAACCCTTCCCAAAGTCACTATTGTGTTTCAGTGACTGACAGAGCTCTCTGTCACACATTTTTGTGAGACCAAAACCCTAAGTTTTTAATAGCCAAATCCAAATTTGTTTTTCATGAAAAATGTAGCTAACATATTAGATTAGATATTGAGTAAAATTCAGCCCAAAATACCCTCAGATGGCACCCCAAAGGTTGTGAGAATTTTCTGTTGAAAACCTATTCTGTAGACCCTTTTTCAGCGGACTGGACCCACTTTATAAATTGGCCAAAATCACCAACTTGTTCCAAACAACTAACCTTAGCACAAAACATAAAACTTGTATGGAACACCTTAAACTAAAACCTCCGAAAAAAAATAGATTCATAGCCTTTGAATTGAGGCCCCAAAACCGAGGCCAACAGAAACCCAAATTCTGCACTTTTCTCTATAATGTGCTCAATGGTTTTCTCTTAATTAAAATAAACAACTATTTTACCCTAGGAATTGACCTTAGTGTTAAACAAGAAAGTTATAGAAAATATTTTTATCTAATTGGTATTCAAATTTTAGAAATTAAATCCATACCTAGGTACCTCAAAATACTGTTGTAATTTTAAATTTGACAATTAAACATTTACTCAAATTTGGCTAAGTGTATGAGTGGCATATTACTTTTATGAAACTTGAACATATGAACTTTAAATGATTTATGTGAGTAATTGGTGTGTGAAATTAACAATTTGATGATTAAAAATCATGCCTATAAGTTGGATCCATATCACATGAATTGTAGATTATGCTTCGTATATTTGTACTTTATACTTTAGTGAGTTGTACCTTGTGCCATACCATGATGTTATGCTACAATCAATTGTACACAAGAAGGATATTGCACATCATGAGCATTCTTACATTACAACTTGGTTTATCGGACTCCCTTTTGTCCCTATCATTGTGGATTTGGTGGAAATCACTCTTTCTGTGATTTTGAAACTAAGGCGTCCCTGGTTGCCAATATTGAAAATGAATTTTGAGATTTCTTATTATAAAAAGGAGTTAGGCACCATGGGTTCGTTACTAGCCTTTTAATTAGACTTTGGGTTGACACCTAATGAGCATCTTGGTCCTTAATGTGAAATCGGTTGGCCTGGATAAGGATGGACAAAACTGGTTGATTCGCCCCCATGTCGTTGCCATTGAGTAAAACGACTGAGGCATGTAGCCAAGGCGAGTGTTTACCTTTCGCAACAAGGCGAGGATAGGTTCAGTGATCAAATTCCCATCAAGTCTACTCTGAAATTCTCAGCGTGGAATTCATGTTATGATTCTGGAAGTATATTGGGTTGGGTATTTACATTGCATTCATTTGCATCACGCACTTGCATAACTGTACTTATATATGCTTACACTGCTGAAACTGTTAAATTTGTCGATCTCTTTGGCCTTAAATTGTGTTGAGTGTTATGCGATATGTATTGTAGGATATTTTGTTGTGAGTTTGTTAGATGGTTGAGGGAATTTGCTTCTGGACTTTGGCTCATGACTTCGTGCCACAGGTGAAGAAGAATGATACTTTGAGGAGGGTGTGTTCGTAGAGGAAGAAGACTTCGAGGTTTGGGGTGAGTGGCAAGAGCCAACCGATCCCAACAACGCCATTTGAAGACGTTAAATTCTCTTTCTTTTTGTTCTTTTGTTCAGTCTCCGCGAACATTTTGTAACTTTTGTTAAATTCTCTAGATGACTGTAATCACTAAATATTCTAAACAAGTTCTGAACCTTAATGATGTAGTATTTATTATATATAATTATGAATGCAAGGCTAGAATATTTTTCTTAATTATAGTTACGTATGTCCTGACGTACCCGTAAGATGGGGCGTCACAAAACAGCCTTAAAAATAGCCCCCAACCATGCTGTAGGGCACCGCCGCAGCCGGCCTGTTTGTTGCCTATTTGCGCTGTGATATTAACTCAATTTGTTTTTAATTTTTGACAGTATTTTGAGGTATGTTTTACTACTATTTATGTTTAAAAATTTGGCCAAAAAATAGTCCCAAAAATGGCCCAAACAATCATAAAAATCGCCGTCGAATCGTCGCCAGAACCTGGCTATTTTGGTGATTTTTCATCGCAGTTTTTGACTTGTTTTTTATACTATTTTTTATTCATAAATACTGAAAAAAATACTCACCGAAAAGAACCGTTTAAAACCATTAAAAACATACCGCGGTCCATGACCTCTAAAAATCTAAACCATTGCCAGTGCCGTCTCCGTTATTCGTGTTCTTAGATATATTCAACATGTTCTTAAATAATCTAAACAGATATTTTAAAAATAAAAACTAGCTATCATATAGATCCTATGTCCCGAAGGCTCACATTCGATCTATCACAGTTAACCCCCGTGATTACAAAAAATCATCATTCACAAACCATTCAATCAAACATGAACAATAAATGACGATCAAAAAACTAGAATTAGAACACTTGCAAAATAGATTTAGCAACAGTTCTAAAACTATCCGACTCCGATAATCGTAAATAAAAAGCAAAACGGCTCTGATATCAATTGTTGGAGGCAAAACTGCCAGGATAGTTTATTTTTGTAAACGATTATCTGAAAAAAAAATTAACTAGACGCGTAAACGCCGAAACAGGCTCTAGATAAAAACTTTTGATGACGAACGATTAAAATAAAACCCGTGCATTCGAAGTTAATTTAGAAGAATAACTTTTTACCGGTCGAATCTTCAACTATAATTTGAATCTAAGTTGAAACTGCTGTCAGATTTTTTATTGTATTTTTTTATGCGATTCCTGAATATAGTGTGGGCTATAATCCTCCGAGAACTCGTATTGGCAAACCCGGACAACTTTAGTCTGAAAAACAAATTATGAAACTGGTTCAACCTACCCACATATTTATAGGGTTACAACAGGAACCTATGGAGTAATTATGAGTAAGACTTCTAGTGGAACACAGACACGTATTAGTATTTTTCGCTATTAAGCAAATCTCATAGAGGTATCTGCAATTATGGAAAACAAACAGGGGTTTTTACAATTTCTATAAAATACTAAATTACAGTTTACACTACTAAAGAACTATAATTGCACTCTGACCCATAATCTCAAGACCATATAATATTGAGCTCTTGTTATTAAATGCTTACCATTTCTTCCCACGTTAAGATTCTCGATACCCACAAATTAAATTTAAATACTGATAATATAATTTAATCGGTATCTTGATATTCCTTAAACTCTTCTGTTTAACTTATTTGACTGCGGGATAATTAAATCTACCTGCAAGATTTGGCCCGGTCAAAATTTATAAGTTTCCTTAAGAGGATATCATCAATCCCGATCTTTCGGGATGTGAATTCCGTTAATAATTAATATTTACCATATAAATAATATAGCTATCTAACTCACTAGGAATATAGACCCATATAAAATCGCACTCTCTAATGAATCAAAACAATAAATATTAAATATACGCAAATCAATAATTATTTCAGTATTAAGAGGATAAGCACTATTTATAATAACCTTGTGGTGTGAATTAATTTGTATAGTCAGTATAAAATTAATTACCTCAAATGTTCCATTCAATACACACAAAATGTCTTCGTACAGAAAGTCAAAATAATAGACAATATTATTATCTATTTTCTGTAACTAAGACAAATCTACTAAAATTCTATACTACAGTCGTGCCGATGGTATGTCTATTTCTATCTAAACTGTAAATATAAAACTTATATTCTATAAGAATCTAAAATCTAATCTTTTGTGTGCAAACCGTACTCTACACATCAAATTAAATACTATACAGAATATCAAATATCGATGCATAATATTAAAGAAAATGATACACATACATTACTCATAAAGATTCTCATAAAATAAAAAATTAATTTTATTAAAATAAAATTAATTACTAAAAATATAATTTTTAGTATACCAACTCTAATAAACCCAACAACTAAAGACATCCTAAACTTAGAACTGTGGAAACGATGACTCTAACCTTTTCAAACCCACAATAGTACATACACGGTAGACTCCAACATATGCTATGAGTGAAAATGCAACAATGATCCCAATGGTTTAGCATGTATCTCGCAATACAACTACCTAAACATAGCATAGTGCTATCATGGCAATGTACAAGTTTCTCAAGTAAGTACAACCATTTAAAGCATTGAATATAATTATTTAATCATGATTCTACTCTCATAGCATGGTTTCTAATCATCATATAATCACACCAAATCATTATTCACCCCATTTAACTAATTAAAACATATAATCCAAATCACACAACAATGACATGCTCCAACATACACTTATTAACTCACTAGTCAACTTTTAATCATTAACTTAGAAAGTACAATAGAATTTTGAGGTACGTAGTTATGATGTTAGGTTTTGATTTTTGCTGATAATTTAGATAAAAATATTTTCTACAACTTTTATGTTTAACACTAAGGCCAAATCCTAAGGTAATTAGGTGAATTAATTCATATAAGTTAAAACGGTTCAATACTATGTAGAAACATTACAGAAAAAAGGGTCTCAGTTGGTCACGATTTTGGGCCATCAAATCAGGTTTTACTGAACTAATTTTTGGATATGTTTTAGTTTAATATGTTCCCTACAAGTTTCATGAATAGTGTTTAGGGTAGTTGTTTGGAAAAAATTGGAAAAATAAGCCATTTTATAAAATGTGTTCAGGTGTCATTAAACATACAGTAAAATCAGTTTTTAATTGAGAGTTTAAAAATAGTTTGGGGGATCATCTAGGGGTTTCTCAATCTCATTTTCGAAAAAAAATTAGATTAATATGTTACCTACACTTTTCATGAAAATCACCTTTAAAGATGGTCACTAAAACAAGAGGGTTTGGGTTGCTCAAAAATGTGTGACAGATGGTTCTGTTATTCATTGAACAGAAAGAGAGAAGTTTAGATGCCATTAGACTTATCAGAGCTCAATATCATAGTCTCATTTTTAGTGGGTAGCTATATATATGTTATCTACAACTGTTATGTTTTGACCTTAGCTCATTTCACGTTTGAAAGTAGGATTTTTAGGTCTGTAATACATACTGATTTGAAACTGATACATTTTGGTAGAAATGTTATATCTCAAGTTTTACCTACTCAACTCGGTTCAAACAAATTTTAGATGAAAGATAACATAAAAACCTAGGTTTGGATATAAAAAACACACTCAGATCATTTTTTCTATATTTAATTAGGAGTTTTCAAAGTTCGGGACAGAGTGTTCAAAATCACAAATCTCAAGCCTAACTTAGTTTCTAGCTACCTAGCATGTTGTGTGTCATGTTTTGATTCATTTTCTTTGTATGCATGTGTTACACACTTATATATCTAAACTACAGAACATATATAAGACACAAAACTCGAAGATAAAAAATCTAACCACATAACAAATCACAAAATTTCAAGAACAATCCCTAAATCCCAACATGCATTTTAATTCTTATTCTTGATTTATAATTTAAGCATGGGTTGAGGTGGGTTTATAACAGATTTGAAAGGGGTTGGAGAGAGGATTAGAGACTAACGTACTTAGAAATTGAATCCTAGGATTAAGGAGCAAGACTAGGACTTAGCTTTAGTGCTCTCTTTCCTTCCTCCTCTTGATTCTTCTTCTTCTTCCTTTCTTCTTGTTTTTTTTCCTCTCTCCCTCTCTTCCTCTCTACTAGACCAAATATGGAGAGAAGATATGAGGGTTTTGGGTGTGTACTTATAGGAGAAATGGTGGAGGAACATAATGATTATATGTAAGAAAATTTTGATTTTTTTTTATTTTTTATTAGTTGCATGGTTGGTGGTTGTCTTTTTCAGAAATATGGTGGAAGAGGGAATTTTAGCCATGGGGTGTTGGAGAACACAAAAATTTGATATCCTATTATTTAATTAAAATATTGATGATTTTACAATGTATTTATACTATATTGTCCAAGAAAAAGATTTAAAAATTAACTTGATGTATGTTTTTAGTCTTTTTTTCTATAAAATAAATTATTTTAGTAACTTTATGATTAGTTTATTATTTTTGTAGTATATTATTAATTTGGAACCACTTGATTATTTAGGTGTTAAAAGTTTGGCTAAATTAAACTCTTTTACAATGATGTGTCCATTTGAGTTAAATTTAAATTTTGGCGTACTATATTTTACTTGGTTTGCTTTAATATAATATTTCTATTCTTCCTAACTTACTTTTTCATAATTTAATATATATATATATATATATATATATATATATATATATATATTATATCAATTTTAATTTTATTTGACTACAATCATTTTATTTTATTTTCAAATCTTTCATTATGAGATTGTTTTGCATTAAAAAGTGAAATGGTGACGCTTGGAAAACACTCTCTACAACCGGTCATGCAAGGGTATTTTCGTCATTTTGCTTGTTTTGTTTATTTTATATTATTTTAATTCAACTTTAATTAATTAAGTAATTGGGTCAAAATTTGGGCTAAAGGTTTTAATTTTGATGGGCTTGGTTTAAATTTTTATTGGGCTTAAATTAAATTCTTGATGGACTTGATTAGGATTGAGCTTGACTTAATATTTACGAGCCTAATGTGTTGGGCTTAATATATTTGGACCATGCTTGAAATTTCTTTTTTAGCTTAAATTCATGGGATATAATTATAATTTTTCTTGAACTAAATTAATTGGGCTTAATTAAAAGAGTTGGGCTTTGGAATTTTATTTTGGCCTTTGTTGGCATTGGCCTTATTTTAAATAGTTGGACTTGAATTTATATTTGGGCCTTATTTTTAATATTTTATATAATCTATGATTTTCTTAGGTCAAGTTGTAGGATTGTAATTGTATGATTATATGTAGTTTTAGGATTTTGAATTTTTGATATCAAGTGTCCTCTAGGGTTCAGTGCTTAAATTTTGTATCTTAGGATTTCATTCTTGTTTGATTAAAAGATTGTGTAAAAATAACACTTGGGTTCAGTTAGTGTCCTTTTTTTTGTAATTTTTCTAGCCACTTGGACTTGTAAATTTTACGATTGTTCATGATTTTAGGTTTCTAGATTTTAGTAGTAGAGGGTTCAATATTCTGTAGAGTTTTACTTTGAAACTTAGGGTTTTGTTCTGGTCTTAATACAATTTCGAGGTTCGAGCTTTTGTGGGTATTCATCGCTAATTCTCTTAATCTAAAATCGAGTACATTTATATACTTATTTGCAAGTTAGTGTTTGTGGTAGAAAGGGGATTAGGATTACCTCAGGAATTTTCGTGTAAATTGAAAAAGAAATTGAGAGACTTGCATGTAATTTGTCAAAACTATGATTGTTGATGACTCCTAAAGTGATTGCAAGAGAATTTTAGTGATGTTTTCGTAAGATGTTGTAGGTTAGCATAGATTTACCAATTGTTGGGTGTCTTGGGCTAAAAGTAAAATTTTCCAAAAGTTTGGCGTTAATCAAACAATTATTGATAATTATGAAATATTAAGCCTTAGCGTATTTTTTTTTCCTCTTAGCTATTTGAGTTGGCACTTAGCCTTCTTATTCCTTTGACCTAAAGTTTTGTTATTTGTGCACATCTTCATATTGAGTCATTTTTAAAATTTTGTTATTGTTTTGGACCAAACTAAAATTTTTCTTTTTCTTATGGGGTTCTAGAGTTTTTGGTTATATTGAATTTTGGGTAATTTGATGGTTCTTTTAGGTTAAGATATATCTTTATGCTTTAGGGTTTTTGATTTCAAGATCCGATTATAGACTTAATCTTTCGGGACTCTTACTCATGATCTAACCCTAATTCGAAAACGTAGTTTCGATTGATTTAACGTTTTTAATCCCGAGACTTAAAAAGAAGGTCATTACACGCACAATGCCTTTGTAGGACTTACACATACCCTTGCCAGGCTCCGCACAATGCCTTTATAGGCTTAGGACACACACTCTTGGAGGGTACCGCATAAAGATTTAAAGATTGATAGATTTATCATTAAAATCATTCATCTATCACACACATCTTCTTTTCTACAATATAATTAATACTCTAAAATTCATCAACACACATGACATGTAAAAAGTCACACGCTATTATTTATCTACATTTAGAAAATAGTTCACGCATATTTTTTTTAGGTAATTAATTGTAACATAAAAAAGAAAAAATATAAATTTTCAAGGGGCATACCTCAGGTAATTACATAAGTAACCTGCAGAAAACCTCCTACAACACAGAAAATCCAACCCCCCGCCTAACAAATGGGGGGACCTAACAAAAAAAATCATATTCCACGCACAACTCGCGTAGAAAATACCAACATATACAACAATCTAGCAAAAAGAACTAATCATCCAATCACAACACAACAAAATCCTGCTGAAGCTCAGCTCCTCGAAAAGCTCCAAACCTCAGCTAAGAAATGACCTATTCACCTAAGAAGATTTGCCAAAGAACTTCTATAAAACTTAGAGAATAACCAAACCTCCATGCTCAGGAGGTCAAAAGGGCTTGTCCTTTAACCAATCAGGTAAACTGACGTAGCCTGAGCAAACAAAGAAAAGAAACCTCCACAGTCAAAAAAAGGCTCTGACAAAAGAGCCCCTAAGGATCAACCACAGGTCCAAAGAATAGCCGAAAAGGAACCATCAAAGGTTTATGAGTAAAGTACCAAGGGTAGATGGGCCCCTAGCCAGCCAAAAGAAGTAACGACAGATCAGCCCCAGAAAAGTCTAGCTCAAAATCGGCCAACACAAATTACCAACCTACCCTGCGCATAAGGTCGCCAAACATAAGCGGTGGGAGACCCCTACAAGTCAGTAATGCGTAATGGGCAGAACATCCTCAGAGAATCCGGTTGAGAGAAACCTAGGCCATCCCAAAGGAAACTCAACCATCGAATCCAGACGAAGTAGGCCATCAGTTAGACCCCACTCAAAGAACCACTCAGGCCCCACCATAGGTACCCAGCTAGAAGTACAGACAGATCCTCATCTAATCCAAAGCAACCTCAGCTCCACAATTAAGGCAACACATACCCCGGCTGCAAGGGGAAAAGATAAGATATAAGAAAGCTCGAGAAAGAAAGAACCCAAAAGAACTTCCAACGAGAGGTACCAAG
>JAUMHN010403093.1:0-15567 GCA_032360265.1 Heliamphora ciliata
ACACTTTTGCCGACTAAACTGCATTTGGTCGTAGAAAGTCTATACTTTCGCCGACCAAACATTATTTGGTCGGCAAATTTGGTCGGCAAATGTGTGCTTTCTTATAGTGTGTTTAGCCTATGTGGCGCATATTTGCCTTAGTGATAGTAATGGTCATGAGGCATTTGGTCGTATGGGATCTCGGTTAGAGTGGTATCGTGGGATATGATAAGTCAGGGAGGAGAGAGTTGGGAAAGTGCAGGTTATAGAACTTGTTGAGGACCGCTAAAAGGGTGAACATGTGTTTTGATTGTGTATAAGTCATGGAAGATGGATTCTTTGAGCTTTTATAGCTTAGTTGGAAATCATTTCTTATATATATATATCTTGGTGATGGTCTAAAGCTTTCCCTTTTTGCATATCATGTTCTTATTCCTGTTTAGTCGTACCCAATTGAGCCTTGACTCACGGTGTTTGTTTAACACCCATTTCAAGTATTGAAGGAGATTCTATAGTTTGATGACACGGAGCGACAGGTGATATCAATTTCTAGATATTGATCTTTGTTATGTTAAATCTTGTTCGGAGGTTTCGAGATTTATGTTGTATTTAATGCACATATGATTGTAAGGCTTTAAGGCCATATTCTTTATGGTTGTTTATATGAAGATTTCTTGTTGTAGAAATTATTTGGTTCTAGGGGTGTGACAATGGCCATATGCTAACTCTTGGTTTCATGAACGATCTAAAGAGAAAAATCCAAACTCTCGTGAGAAGCGACACCACTGCTATGTTCATATAGGTGAAGTTTTGTCATATATCCACTACTGGACATTTGGAACTCCATTAAGAATGTAATTCAACTCTCTTATACGTAATGGAAAACACTGATTATCTTTAAAACTGAGGAGAGCAAGGAAGCTGGTAAATCAGCATCATAGACCACTTATTAACAACTTGTTTTTACCCATTAAACCCTTTAACTAGAGATTGTCTTGTTTTGGGTTGGATTTTCATTGTCGGCGATCTTCAGAAAGGATTTTTACCCCATCTCAATTGTTGTAGATCTTACGACCTCTTTAGATAATCACTTAGTAAAAGGATCAACCAAATTTTTACTCGACTTTACATATATAATGGTAATTACTCCATTTTGTATCAATTGTCTTACAAACTCATGTCTTAGACTTATGTGTCTAGACTTGCCATTGTAAGTACTATTGTATGCTCTTTAGCAGAGTAGCCTTACTATCACAGTGAATAGATATTGGCGGCATTGGATTAGGCCACAATTTAATGTTCAATTATAAATTTCTAATCCATTCGGCCTCCTTACCGATTGCTCCTAATACTATGAATTCAGATTCAATAGTCGAGTGGGATATATAAGTTTGCTTCTTAGATGCCTATGAAATGGTACTCCCTCCAAGGAGAAATACCAAACCTGAAGTAGATTTATTATCTCCTTAACTAGTAATGCAATTAACATTATTATATCCCTCAAGTACAGCCAGAAAGCTATTATAGTGTATTCCTAGTCCCTTGGTTTTCTTGAGATATCCAAAGACTCTTCCTATTGCTTTCCAGTGTTCTCCAGTTGAATTACTTGTGAATAAACTCAATTAACACACAGCAAAAGTAATATCTGGTCTAGCACAATGCATAAGGTATATTAAGGTACCTATAGCACTAGCATATTCAAGTGATGCAACTTTTTTACTAGAGTTTTTGAATAATTTAACACTTGAGTCGAACGGTGTGTCAAATTCTATAATGCCAAGATGCTTGAACTTTAGAAGCATCTTATCCATATAATGCTCTTGACATAGTGCATAACCCTCACTATGTTTTTTCACTTTTATACCTAAGATAATATCAACTTCTCTAACATCTTTCATCTTAAAAATTAAAGTCAGATACATCTTGGTTTCAAGTAATCCTATTATGTTTGTACCTATGATAAGCATGTCATCAGCATACAAATACACAATTACACCATACTCCTTGGTGAACTTAGAGTAAATGCATTTATCAGCACCATTAAGCTAAAATGCATGAATCAAATTTCTGATGCGAATAATTAGGTGCTTGCTTTAAATAATACAATGATTTTGTTAACTTGCACACTTTTCTTCCCTTTTCAAGAAGGATAAATCCTTCAGGTTGATCCATATACAGCTCTTCATCTATATCACCATTTAAAAAAGCGGTTTTAACATCCTTCTGATGAATATGTAGGTCATAAATAGAAGCCAAAGCCATGAGAATTCTTATAGAAGTAATTCTGGCCACTGGTGCATGTGTGTCAAAATAATCAATACCTTCCGTGTTTAGATGCTTTGGTAACATGAACGTATCAGTAAGTTAAATATGTGAATGATGTGTATATGTGAGCATGGGGTTGAATCTTAGGAGTGATAGTCCTGCCTTTGGGCGTTTGGATTAACAAACTTGGGAGCTAAGCTAAAAACGCATTTAGCTGATGTGATTTCTAGCAGGGAATTTGAGTAGGTTATCTAGATTGATGTGTCATTCTTGTTGGATCTCCTCGGTATGTGGTGAATGTCTGTGAAGATATAAGTTGGCTCTGGTCAGCGAGCTTAGTTAGGATGGATAATGGTCCTACGGTGAAAATCCGTGAAGATATGTGATGAGGGCGGATAATGGTCCTACAGTGAAAGTCCGTGAAGATGTGTCTGTTGCACGGGTTGCGTGCATTGTGTGTGTTGCACGGGTTGTGTGCGTTGCATAGTTGGGGGTTGTGGTCCTTCGGTGAAAGTCCGAGAAGATACATAGATTGCATGAACTGCATTGTGGGACAGATAGACTAATTTTCAAATTATTTTAAGAGTCGTGTGAATCGCAATCTAAAAACCAATTTCTATCTGTTTTTAGGACTCCTGTGAGTGAGTCAAAAGATGGTTTATATCCTCGCTTTCCCATTTGCATGTGAAAAATCGTTTTAAGGGCTTAAAATAGAGTCTAAAAACTGCACCTCGTTTTCCTAACATGTTTAACTTATACTGCATGTGTTGTCTAGTTTCTACTGAGCTTTGGCTCACGGTGTATGATTTGATTTTCTTCAGGTACCGGTCACACAGGTTGATCTGGAGGTGCTGGAGAGGTGGAAGAGCTGTAGTCTTCCTTTTTGTTCTTTTGTTACATATATGTTGTAACATGTTTTTTTTTCCAGTGTTGGAACCGTGTAATGTATACCGTTTGGCAATTATATCAATGCATGTATGGTTTTATATTGAGAGTGTATTCTCGGGTTAGTTGTTTGTGGGTGTTTCACATGTCCCAGAGTTTGGGGCGTGACATTTTGCGACAAAATTCTCCCGCTGCAAAAGCCCCATGTTTTAGTAGTGAACCCAACTCCCAGACTACACAATTGATCAAGCGAACTCCATCCCAGGAATTCTAAGGAACAGACTTTCTAGACAAATTGCACATTAAATCCATCACCAAAACTCCTCGTTGTAAGTAATAACCACATCGACCGGTTACACACCGTAACTATTTTATTCAATCACAACAGCGTGGGGCCCAATGCCACACAAAGGCAAGCCAACTTGGGCTATACTGACGCCACCCACCTTAAAAAGCGTGATGCTTTCATCAATGTCAATTCAAAGTCTAAGATACGGATATCGGAGAAGCTAGCGACGAACCCATGGTGTTCACAAGAAGTTTTCCATCCAAATACATAATTAACATCCATACACTGGGGATGCACCCAGGTGGTGTTCACGGAAAATTCATCCCAAAATAATATCACAAACTGGCACAGTAGGGACGCCCTATGTAGGCACCTTAATTTGACCCCGCCAAATCTTAGGCTTGTCTAATTAGATCTAATGATGAAAATCGAGGAGGAATGACGACTCTGCACGATCGTCAGGAAGCAATCCAAGTCCAATGTTTCGTTAAACCAAAGCATAAGATCACAACTTTTGGATTTTGAGGCCGCAATCTTCAAAACCTTGTGACCAGGTTGTTAACTAACCAAAGTAATTCAACCGCAACCTTTTTAACCTCGTGACCATTTGTTTGATTGTAGCGACCGCCATATGAATATCTTGGAAACCCTAACTTTTGTCACGATCGCAACCTTTGAAAGTGGCGACCGTAAGCTTTTTGAGCCCAGTCTGAGCATTGAACGTGGTAGCACTTCATTGGCTGGCATACTCTATATAAATGTACCTTTAGTATGATTTCAGGGATCTCTTTTTTCGACGACGATATACTGCCGCTTTATCGAGTACTATTGTAAGTACGTTGGTATTCTGCTGCATTCCCAACTCACACCACGATTCATATTACCGTTCGAGCTTGATTAGGATATTGGATTGCTTCACGACGATTGAGCCGGTGATTCCACCTTCCACGACTTGAGGATTCATCTGGATAGTCGCATATCAAGTATTCTGTTGGAATCCCAACATTTCTCTCCTCACATTTTCTATCCCTATGGGGAGGTTGGGTTTTATTTTGAATTTCAATTGTTGAATTACATGCTTTTTCTTTAATGCAGTTATCACTAGGTTTAATATTCATATGTTTAATTGACAATTTTGATTACTAAGACCGCAAGCATGATAGTTCTTTAATTTTAGTATCACTAGGTTTATTTGCTTTGACTATTTATTTTGGGTTATTAAATCAAGACTATGCTTAATTTTTGATAATTTGGTTAACTTTCATAATAGTTTAATTAAACCAATCTTAATTATGCTCTGCTTATACTGTACACCAGTAACCCAGTACACTGTTCAGTAAAAAAGTACTAACATTCCTTGCAGTTGCAACGTCCATTTGTTACGGTCGTGACAAATATGCACTGACATGTTTGCGGGCGTGATTATGATCTTCACGACCACAACCTTTTGGCTTTAGAGTCTTGCAACCGTAACATCTGTATGTCACAATCGCCATCTCTATTTATTTCCAGTAAGTCTAAGCCAGTTCTAGTAGCCTGTTTCTTCTTGTATAGCATTCTAATTGATTACCAGTATGCAATTTGAAGTATAAATTAGTATGTTTAAGGCTTAGAACTCCTTAGGTTTATTTCTATTTTGTTTAAATCCATGTTATGCTTAGTTTAATTTTATCATGATTAAAATTTGTTAGTTTCACAAAAAATGATTTAATGATTTGTATATCGCATGCAGTTTGTTCCATATATCCTTTAGCTAGAATTTGCATGCCTTAGGATCTAAGATTTCTTTTTTTATTTTTTATTTGGTATTCTATATACTTACGCTATGTATTTTCATTATTTGATTTTGGATGTTCTCTCTTTACCTCTATTTTCTGTATTTGTTGCATTTGAGAAATAAAATTAAAGAACCAATGATGATTAGTAGAGGCCAACCTTATAGTTGGGCGAACGGAGTACCTAACACCTTTCCCGATTCGTACCTTAGCCCTTGGATCCTTGTTTTCTCTAGTTAATGTTTTCAAATATCAGTGACCTATTTTTTTGTTTTTCTTAGTTTTTTTCAAAAATCATGTGGTGACTGTATTTTTTAATAACAAAGGGTTTTTAAGACATTTTGGTTTTCAAGGTGTTAAAAAGATTTTTAAATTAACTCTTAAATTCCCTATTTTAGTTTTGAAACAAAACCTAAATCCCGGCGCCACAGTATTTTCTGACGACTCCGTTGGGGACTGGTTTACAAAATCAAATAAGATGGCTAAACTCAGAAATGTCATCAGTTCTTAACTTGACTTTCTCATTTCCATTCCTGCACGCATCTGGATTGTTCTTAACCCCCTACTTGGTCGACCTGATACCCTGCTCAGTTTACTGTCTCGGGGCTATGTCGGGAAGACGGGCAAGCCTTTTGACTACACACTTGTATAGGTGCAGTAAAAGAGTTATTGCGTACCGTTTGACCATGTCCAGTACCACACCAGGCATGAGAGGTATATTCTTAACTCTATTCAGAAGGTACCCAGAGTGATTAACCAAACCAGCCTTCTGCATATAGTTGCTTAGAACCTTCCCATTAGGTGCTTAACCAGTAAAATTAAATGTTTTGTTTCATTGTAAGTTTTATTTGCGTTTATTTAGGGCCTTTTGTTTATTTGCTTGGTTTAGAATAGTTTCTCTCCTGGGGTTCGACCCGGGTTTGCCTTTAGCTTTTGTTCGTTTTAGAATAGTTTCCCTCTTGGGCTTTCGCCCGAGATTTTGGTCTTAGCTTTAGGTTGTTTTAGGAGGTTGATTTTCTTTTCGAGGCTTGGCCTTTGTTTTCGTTGAAGCCTTTGTTTTCGATTTAGGATAGCTATCTCTCTCCCAGGGGCTTGGCCCGGGGTGTCAATTTTGTTTTGGTGTTTTGGTTTGTTTCCTTTCTTGGACTTTTGTCCAGGTTCCAGCTTAGGTTTTTCTTCAAGTTAGATCTATTCTCCTCTCGGAGTGCTGTCCAATTTTTCTCGTAGAATCTTTGGTTATACCTTATCCCGGTGATCCTTTATTTGGTGTTAACATGGCTTTTGGGTTGCTCTTTTGGGGTTCTCGGGTGTTGTGCTTTCTACTTTTCTGTTGGTTTGGGCCTGGCAAGGGGCGTTATGCTATTTTGCTGCTTGTCGTCAGTTGTTTAGCAATCTATTATCAGGGATTTATTCCAGAAGTTTTTTATACTTATTTTTTTTCCCTGGGTTCTTAGGGTTGTGCTGGTTTTAGATCATTGAGTCAGAGGACCCGCATCCAGTGCGTGTTTGGGATAGGTCAAAAATAGCCAGACTCTACAGAATATTCGAACGAGTAGCGAAATCATCTAAAATGGTAGAGAATAAAGTGAATCAGGTAGCCTTGATGAGGGCAATTACTGAGATATAGAGGGCAATCGAATAGCAGACGCAGGCTTAGAACCAGTGTCAATCCCAAATTCAAGCAATCCAGGTTCGCTTGCTGAGGGTAAATGAGCAGCAAAATGATCCAAATGAGAATGGAGAAGACTTCTGGGCAAATAATCAAGAACAAGAAGTGCCGCCAGTCATTTTACCACCGTAGGTTCCTCGTTAAGTCACAGCAGAGAAGGAAAACATAGCCCAGTCTAGGGAATCCGCATTGGCAAAAAAGATCGATCGGATGGAAAAAGTACTGAGAAAAGAAAATGGAGTAGAAAAATACATACTTGATGTAGGCAGTTTGTGCTTATTTCCAGATGCCAAGCTGCAAGAAAAATTCAAGACGCCGGAGATGGAAAAGTTCGACGGCACCGGAGATCCCTAAATTCATCTAAGGATGTACGTTGGTACACTCTCCCCCAAGGGAATTAATGATCAGCTAAAGGCCCAATTGTTCCATCGATCACTCTCTGGGGCAACTTAGAAATGGTTTCTCTTCCTAGATGTTGCAAAGACCAGGACATGGGAAGACATTACCACCGCCTTTGTTAGTCAGTACAGCTACAATGTCCAGCTGGACATCACTACTCGTGAACTCGAAACCACCTGACAAGAGGGCCGGGAGTCATTTGTGAACTTTTTAACCAGGTGGAGCGGAAAGGCTTCCAAAATGACAAATCGACCGATTGAAAAGGAACAAGTGGTGATTGTAGTCAAAAACCTCTAGTCTCTATTGAAGCATTATCTGATAACACATCCGTTGTCCACTTTTGAGCAGTTGTTTGATGTTGGGGTCTAGATTGAAGACGCAATCTAATCTGGAGACATTAAGAAATTCGAGCAAAGTCAGAAGCCAAGAAGGTCTTACCCCATAAACAATAAAAACCAACCCACCGCCTCTACCAACCTTATTTCTCGTTTGAACAAGGTTAACCTTCTGAACCCTCAGTCCGAACAACTAAATTCCTCATCTTTTGCACCACCACCTGGAAATAACCAGTCATCACAACAAAGGATGCTAAGGAAAGTTTTTACTCTCCTAAATATACCATTATTCATAGCACTGAATCGACTTATCGAGAAGGGACTAATAAAATGTTTGGATCTAAGTCACTACTGAACCCCCTATCGCCAAGATTTAACCATTCCCAATACTGTGTGTTTTATCAGGGCCATGGACACTTGACCGACAACTGCCTATGACTTCGCCATCAAATCCAGGATTAAATTAACAACAAGGTCATTCCACCTTCTTTCGCTGTTCAAAAGCCAAACTTTACAACCAATCTACTGTCGAATTATGCTAAATAGGCTGGGGTGAATTGTATGTGTCTGGGGCAGTTAGAAGATTCTAGCCAGTATATTTGTTCAGCGTATCTACCACGCCCATATGTTCCAGCTGTGAGGATCAGTTGTCTTATTCGCTGATTATGGCTAAAAATGGGTGGGCTATAATGGAAAAGTGGAATGACGATGCTTAGAAAGGATATTAAATGGTGTTTCAGGCCGACAACCAAGAAGAGCACAATGAGGATAATGACGGGCCGTTAGATTACCCAGTACGGCCATATGGATTCGATCATGTGATAGATGGCATTGCTCTTCCTCATCTTTTTGAGGAGGAGGTTTATGTTAATGAAATGCAGTCTTACTGGTTGGTCCGAAAGGTCTTAAAGTCAGACAGAGATGAATGGGCTAAATTCTGGGTTGCTCGAGAATAGCAAGGTGGATTACATTGGAGAAGACATTTGGGGGCTAGATGACATCGATAACACATGGACAATAGAAGATGTGGAAGAAAGAAAGGGAAGATCATCATGTGCTAATCTGGACAACCTATGGGAATTTAAAAGTTCTCCGTACGTTGCTGAGATTAGACAAATTGAGAACGCGATATCATGATTATGGAATCCTAAGAAAGGGGTAGAACATCTGACTAGGAGTGGGTGGCATTTCAAGCCAGTTCAATTAGAAAAGGGACAAGCAAGCGGGAAAGGAAAGGAGAAGGAGCAAGAAGATGAAGATGGCGATGTACTGAAGCAGCAGAAGAAGACTCAGGTCAACATCAGCATCTGGGGTTTGGTGATGGCTTCACACCGACACTGACATGCTATGTTGAAGGTTTTGAATAAGATCAATGTTTTGATAGACGCAACTCCCGAGCAATTGATCGAGATGATTCTGCTGACTGTAGAGCCAAAATTAATTTCTTTCTCTAATAAAGATTTACCACTAAAAGGAAAGAATCAAAACAAGCCTTTTCATATCACTGTCAAGTGTTTGGAGAAGTGGGTTCCAGTAACGCTTATTGACAATGGTTCAGCATTGAATGTCTACCCACTTAGAATGGCAGTTTGCCTTTTCGTACTGTGGTTTCCTCGAGCCATGGTTTGATGAGGAAACTAATTAGAGGTTGTCAGGAGTGGAAATTTTCTTCAACCACAAGTTATCAAATACAATGGAAGAAGAGGTAACAAAGAAAGAAGAGGAGATTCACAAAGAGGATTGGGCGAACAAATTAGATGGCATTGGCATGGGAGCATTATTAAGCGAGAAGATGGCTCAGATATGCATAGCTTATCAGGACTGCCTGATGTTGGGCTATCACGCACCAACTGACTACACCAGACTTATCATAGACGTGGCTACAGGGGATGTTAAAAACTAGTCCTTAGAGTCTTGTAATTTGCATGATGTATGTCTCGAGTCCAAGTTAAGTTATGTGAGTCTGTGTTGGAAAGCACATCTGTTTGTGCACCTCCCTCTGCTACTGTTTTTGGGCTTGTAATCTTTTCCCTCTTTAACTTCAATGAAATGAACGAGATTTCTAGTTATTCTGCTTTGTCTGATTTGGTTCATACGCTTGCTGATAATTTTAAATTTGACGGGGATGTTCTCGAAGAAATAAAAATTTTAATAAAAAAAAAAAAGAAATGGGCGCTCAACCTATTACTGAAGAAACTTTGTCAATTAATCTCGGTAATGAAACTAATCCATAAATTGTGCAAATCGGTTCTTCGTTATCTCTAGTTGAACGTGAGCAATTAATAACTTTATTAAAAGAATTCAAGAACATTTTTGCATGGTCTTACGACAATCTGCCCAGTATTGATCCCGAGATTGTCCAACACCATATTCCTTTGTATCCCAATGCCAAACCGATCAAACAGAGATTGAGACGAATATGGCCAGAGTGGGCACTAAAGATCAAAGAAGAAGTCACTAAGCAGATGAACACTGGATTCCTTATGGTAACTAAGTATCCAAAATGGGTGGCCAACATTGTCCCAGTTTTGAAGAAGGAAAAATGCATCTAAGTTTGTGTGGATTTTCGAGATCTCAATAAGGCTAGCCTGAAAGACGACTTCCCTTTGCCACACATTGACGTCTTGGAGGACAGCATAGCAGGGCACGCCCTCTTATCGTTCATGGACGGTCTCTTCAGGTACAATAAGATCCTAAAAGACCCCAAAGACAGAGAAAAGACAACATTCACTACATCGTGGGGCATCTACTGTTATGGTGTGATGCCATTTGGTTTAGAGAATGCAGGGGCAACCTATCAAAGGGTTGCCACTATTTTGCTACATGATATGATACATAAGGAGATTGAGGTATATGTAGATGATATGATAGTGAAGTTCAAGAACCGAGATGACCATATCATAGCACTACAGAAGTTCTTTGAAAGGATCAAAAAGTATAAGGTGCGGCTCAACCCACAGAAGTGTGCCTTTGGAGTAATTGCAGGAAAAATGCTTGGATTTATGATTACTCAACGGGGCATCGAGGTCGACCAGTCAAAAATCAAGGCAATCATGGAAATGCCTCCTCTAAAGACCGAGCGAGAAGTCAGGGGCTTTCTAGTTAAGATATAGTTCATCAGCAGGTTCATAACCAAGTTGACAACCACTTGTATGCTGTTGTTCTGCTTGCTGGAAAAAGGGGTTAAGTTCGAATGGAATCAGAAATGCCAAGATGCCTTCGAAGCTGTGCATTAGTTTTGCAAAACCCACCTATTCTGGCACCTCCCAAGCCTGATAGGCCACTGATTCTCTATTTATCAGTGACTGACTCAGCTATAGGATGCATGCTGGAACAAGAAGGAGAAACTAAAATTGAGAAGGCAGTCTACTACTTGAGCAAGAAGATGAATAGGTCTAAGATACGATATACGCCACTGAAAAAGACATATTGGGCTTTGGTTTGGGCCTCCCAAAAAATAAGGCATTACATGATGTGTTTCACAGTGAATATAATTTCTCAGACAGATCCGTCAAAGTACTTGTTTGAGAAGCTGGCACTAATAGGAAGGCTAGCCCAGTGGTTATTGTTTCTATCAGAATTTTATCTCAGGTACGTCACTCGAAAGTTAGTAAAAGGCAGAGCAGTAGCAGAATTTCTAGCAAATCAACCAATTGAGGAAAACGAAGACGTAGAATTCCAATTCCCTGACGAGCAGCTGATGGGAGTCAAGGACGATAAATGGACTCTATATTTTGATGGCGCATCTAATCAATATGGCTATAGAATAGGAGTTCTCCTTGTTACTCCTGACGAATCACATATTCTCATGTCCCTAAATCTCAACTTTAAAGTTATTAACAATCAAGCTGAGTATGAAGCATGCTTGCCCGGATTAGAGGTTACCCTAGAACTAGGGACAAAGAAACTGGAAGTCATCGGGGACTCAATATTGGTGGTCTCACGGGCAAAAGGAGAATGGAAGGTTGAGGATGTAACATTAATTCTCTACCAACAAGAACTAGAAAAGTTAATACCGTGCTTTGAATCAGTGATTTTCACTCATGTTTCGAGATTGCAAAACAAATTCGCTGATGCACTGGCTACTTTGGCATCAATGATTGGCATACCATCCAGGATTAGGATGAGACCATTGATAATTGAGCAGAAAAAAAGACCAGCATACGAGATGATAGCCGCAATTGAAGAAGCCACTGACGAACTTCTTTGGTACTTTGACATTCATAATTTCATGAAAATGGGAGAATACGCCAAGTTTGCCAGCAAAAAGGACAAAAGAGCAATTAGGAGATTATCTGCACAGTTTTTCATTTGAAGGGGAAAATTGTACAAACGAGGACATTCTGGAGTCAACAAGCTATGTGCTAGCAGTGAAGAAGGTCGAGAATTGATGAAAGGGATACGTGCGGGACTCTTCGGGCCTCACATGAGTTTACGTGAATGTGCCATAAGTGTCAGATCCATGCGAACCTTATGCACGTTCCCCATCCCAGTTATATAGCTTGACGTCGCCATGGCCGTTCTTAGTATAAGGCATTGATGTGATTGGCAGAGTAACACTAAAGGCTTCGAATGGGCTTGAGTTCATTTTAGTAGCCATCGACTATTTTACCAAGTGAGTGGAAGCTGCCTCCTACTCGGTACTAAAAGCTTCTCATGTTGCCAAGTTTGTCAAGTAGAATATCATTTGCTAATACGGGGTTCCTCATTAGGTCATCTCAGATAACGGCTCGCACTTTCAAGGTGAGGTCTTGGATCTTTTTAAAGAATATCAAATAGTGGCCCACAAGTCGTCACCATATCGGCCACAAACCAATGAGGCAGTTGAAGCAGCAAACAAGAACGTAAAGTAGATTCTACAAAAGATGGTCAGCTCACATAAGGATTGGTCGGAACATCAATCGTTTGCACTTTGGGGGTACAAAACATCGATTAGAGCTTCAACAAGAACCACTCCTTACTCTTTAGTGTATGGAATGGAAGCTGTACTACCCATTGAGGTGGAAATCCCTTCGCTAAGAGTAATAGCTGAGGCCAGTATTCCGGAGGCAGAACGTAACGACTTGATACAGACTCTAGTTGTAACAACCCAGTTGATAACGACCCGTGTAAAGACCCAGCCCAAACCCTAATATTAGTGATAGACAGTCCACAAGGCTATAGAACACGGAAGTAGTTCAGAACCCTAACTCGAATCGAAAACTCTAAGTTCAGCCCGAAAATCCTAAAAAGGTCCAAAACTCAAGCAACAAAACATTAACATTCAAAGAGTCTCCTAACATTCTAAATGAAGTAAATATCATGAAATAATAAATTAAAAATCAAAAATTCTCATAAATAGGGTAAAATGACCGTTTTGCCCATAGTACAGCAAAAAGCCTTAAAAAATTCAAATTTTGACATATGGATCCCCTAAATCAAGGATTTAAGTACAATTATGTAGTAAAAGATAAAATAACGTTAAAAGTGTCAAAAAATGCCCCTTAGTGGCCGACCACCTTGGGAGATGTGCCAAAAAGTGACTTTTTTGCTTCTTTTTAGCTTTAAATGATGAGAAACGTATTAAATGAAGCATTATTATGATCCCAAACTTGTTGAACAAATAATATACCTAATAATAAAGTGTTATAAGTCTACAAAAGCAAATAAATCATTATTGAAGTTCGTACACAACAAAATAAGTTAAAAAGTCCTATATTGTCAAAATAGCTTTATTTGACTTAAAAGACTACATCTATTTAATCAATTGCTATGGAAACTATCATAATACATGAAAATACTATATTTCTCATAAACATATTAAAATAATAAGTCTTAGTAGGAAAAGACAGCAAAAGATACATTAAATTAACTTTTAATGCATTTTCTTGCACATAGGGGCACGAAAATCAAGACAAACCCCTTGATTGATGGGGGATCAGATTTTGTCCCCCCAAACAGCCACCTAGCTATTTTTAGCTTCACCAAATCTGAATTATAGCCATCAAAACTCACATCAACTCAAATCAAACTCAAAGCCTCAATTAATGAAATGAAAAAAAGGAAGCTTCCTATGTACTTCTTGTCCCGCATGTGTTCCCTATCCTCCTCCTATTTAAACCCAGCCAAACACAACTCTCTCCCCTTCAAAATTTCGTGCATATAGAGAGAGAAAGAGTGCGTTGAGTGTTCTTGAGAGTTTAAGAGAAGAAAGAAAAAGAAGAAGAAGGAGGGATCCAAAAAGTGGGGTCTTTGGAGACCATGGTTTTAAAACTAAGTCCTAATCCATCCTCCACCATCTTTTGATCTCCCAAACATGTAAATAAAACCTCTAAACCTTGTATCTAATATCCCTCAAAACATCCCCCCAGCACACCCCTTAAGCCCCTCAAAAATCAAGAACCGAAATCGAACCGAAAAGGCGTTGTAGTTGGAAACCTAGGGGCTGTTATGTTTGTGAATGTTATGAGATGTTATTGTATGTTGTTATCTTTGAGTTCGATGATCTCTAAGTGTGTTGGAGCCTTTATATTAAAGTTAAAATCACAAGAATGCAAAGAAATGGAACAAAAACTTGACATAACACAAGTAGAAGACCTAAACCCTAAGAGGCTTGATTTTCTAGAACTTTGATGATTCTGCCCTCAGATTTGAAATACCATAACTCAATGTAAAAAATTGATCTAAGCATTATTTTTATGTCCAGAGTTATATTTGTTTGTTATCTATCATCCAAAATTGGTTTCAACTTATTTTCATAACCAGAACTCAAGATGCTGCAATTTTACCAAAGTGTGTCATTGTCTGACCGGTCAACGCCACCGAATTGGAAACCTTAGTTTAGAATGCGATCCGAACTTTGGTCAAAACATGAAAGTTGTAGGAAACATGTATATCGATCTACCTACAAAAAATGAGAACAAAATATTGAGATTTGATAGGTTAAAACCCCTTGAAAAATCTCTGTTGATTTTCAGTCCCTGAGGAGCATTTTGTCACATATTTGTATATAGCCCAAAACCCCTATTTTTAGTGATCTATTACAAAAGTGGTCTACATGAACTTTGTAGCTAACATATTGATATAATTGATTCCCAAAAATCAGACCTTAAATCCTCATGATGATACCCCAAAACCGTTTTAAACTCTCTGTCCAAAACCGGCTCTGCTGAGTCTTGGTGGCTGACAGAACCCACTTTTTAAATTGGCCACAACGTCTAACTTGTTTCAAACAACTACCCTTAGCTCTAAACATGAAACTTGTAGGGAACTTGTTAAGGTAGAACATACTAAAAAATGGGCTCATTTTAACTTCATTTGATACCCCAAAACCGAGAACAACATAAGATAGTTTTTTGGTAAAAATCTAGAGTAAATGTTGAACCATTTTTCCTAAGAATGAAATGTTCACCCCTTTGCCTTAGGTTTTGGCCTTAGTGATAAACATGAGACTTGTAGGATACATTTTTATCTAAATGTTGTATAAAAATCATAGCTTAATTCCAAGTTTAGATACCCCAAAACTTTGTTGCCCCTTTTAATTTAATACTTGGTCTTTGACCTTAAAAAGTTGTTAAGTGTGAATTGAGTACCCTTTGCCATGAGACCCGAGTTTCTATATGATGACTTATTTAAATTAGTTGATTAGTATTTCAAGTGAATATATGATAATTTAGAACTCCTGTTATCATGTTGCCTCATATCTTGTGAATTGTAGCTTTTGCCTCACATACTTGTGCTTTATGCTTGTGCGTTATACCATGAATCTTGCCATGCTAGTTGATGCCATGCGATAGATGAATGTCTTTGAGATCCATATCATACGTTATTGACATTTTCACTCGCATCCTGACATATTGGTGTCCATCTATGTAAACCATTGTTGGGATGAGCTGTGTTGAGATTGCTCTTCTTAGTTCTAAATCTAGGGCATTCCTGGTTGCCATTTTTTCAAAAATATTTTGGGATTTATTCTCCTTGTACACCCTGGGT
>JAUMHN010403102.1:0-15565 GCA_032360265.1 Heliamphora ciliata
GAATCTTAACGTGGGGAGAAATGGTAAGCATTTAATAATAGGAGCTCAATGCAAGAAGGTCTTGAGATTATGGGTCAAACTGCAATTATCATTCTTTAGTGGTGTGAATTGTAATTTAGTATTTTATGAAAATTGTAGAAACCGCTGTTGTCTTTCCATAATTGCAGAAACCGCTGGTAGGTGTTTGTGTTCCACTAGAAGTCTTACTCATAATTACTCCCTAGGTCCCTACTGTAACCCTATATATATACGGGTAGACTGAACTAGTTTTATAACATAACTTATCTTTCAAGACTAAAGATATCTGGGTTCTATCGGTACGAGTTCTCGATAGTTCGTAGCCCACACTACATTCTAGAATCGCGTAAGGTAATACAATAGAAGATCTGACAGGAGTTTCAACTCAAGAACAAACCGTAGTTGAAGAATCGACCGACAAAAATGTATTCTTCTAAATTAACTTTGGTTGCACGGGTTTTATTTTGATCGTTCGACGTTAAAAGTTTTATCTAGAGCCCACTTCGGCATTTGCCCGTCTAGTTAATTTTTATCGAAAATCATTTGCAAAACAATGATCTTGGTAGTCTTGCCTTCCACAATGCCCGCCCAGCTCTTAGCAGCTCTTTTGTTGATGTCTCTGGATTTGCTCGGTTCATACCTCTATTGAGTAGGAAGAGCAACGACCGGGTCTGGCTGACAGCCCTGGCGTAGAGGTGGTGGGATACCACCAACACCTTTCACTTCACTACTTTCTAGGCTACATTGACGCCTCTTGATTTCGCCATGATCACTAGCATCCGGGTTGGAGGAGCACCTGTCCCATTCAATCCGTCCATCGCTCGCTCAGCTGATGCCCTAACCTATCTTCTTGGTGTTGTTCTCGTCTAGATTGATAGAGACAGTCAAGTTTACCTGGTTTTTTGAGCACTTTCGTCATTTTCACTACACTGAGCCCTGTCACATCGAGTGGGCCGCTCGTAATTTTTTACTATACATGTTCGGTACCTCCTTATTTTTGAATAAGGAGAATACT
Organism: Heliamphora ciliata; assembly: GCA_032360265.1. Lineage (NCBI taxonomy): Eukaryota > Viridiplantae > Streptophyta > Magnoliopsida > Ericales > Sarraceniaceae > Heliamphora > Heliamphora ciliata. The sequence continues at coordinate 1,034 of JAUMHN010403102.1, forward strand.
GTGCATCTTCATTATCTCGGCACTCTAGCCCTCCTCGACCGAGTTGCCACTATAACTGGGTAGGAGCCGCTCTCGCCACACTTTACGGCTCGATGAGGGCCTTGACGAGATTCTCCCAGGAGCTCAGCATTGGGGCATACTAGTGGGTTTGGGAGGTAAGCTTTAGTTTCTGTACTCTGTTAATTCATTTCGCCTGTTATATGTTATTTGATCTTCTGCTAACATAGTCACTTTACAGTTTTGGACCTATGAGTTCCTTGAGCTTCACATGCTTGCAAACTCTTCTGCCGACCCTCTGGTTATTCCCCGTGCAGCTTAATGGGCTCGAGGTCTGAAGGGTAAGAAGAGCAGAGGAAAGGACATAGACAGATTTTGAGCATCTCTAGACCGGTTTTCCCCAGATCAGGTACCATTTCTCTCTTTTGGTTCTTTAGTTTATTTTGCAGCACCACTTGCTGTCCACTACACTGATCGCTGCCCTGCATTATTTACTGCTCCCTGTACTGATCACTGTTCTCTGTTCTGCACCATTCACTGCTCATTGTACTAATTCCTATTTTTTGTCTTTGTACTGTTCACTGCTCACTGTACTAATTCCTATTCTCTGTCTCTACACTATGCACTGCTCACTGTACTGATCCCTGCTCTCTATCTCTATACTGTGCACTGCTCACTGTACTGCACTGTTCTCTGTTTACTTAACATTGTTCTTTGTTCTCTGTACTTTTTACTGAATTTCTATAGGTTCATTGGGATGTCTGGCAGGGGATGGAGGATCGGGTTGGTGAGGACTTGATGTGCAATCGCGATGCTTCTATGATGCGTATCTTGCTGAAGGGCCCCTTCTGCAGCGAGTACTACTTAGGAGAGCGGGTGGTTTGGCAGTCACTCAGCCTTGACCATTTTTGGATTCTGGCTGCTCCTCCAGCTTGTATGCATCGGCAGACCATTTAAGCCGAGTTGACATGCTACTTGAGATGATGGGGTCCCACGCCACAGAGCTGCTAGGACCTGAGGACTACACAGCTTGGGCTCAGGCACATCTGTTAGGTTCACCAGGTTCTGGTCTGGCTACGCCTGTTGGTAGGAGGAGAGGACGAGCACCAGAGGCTATTTCTAAGGATGCTGCTGCTGGAGATGCTGGTGCTAGGGCTGGTGCTGCTGTTGCTACTAAAGCTGCTGCCACTACTGCTGGAGCTGCTGAGGGACCTACTGGAGTGATGAGGCACCCAGAGATTCCCTGGGAGATTCAGACTGTAACATATAGCTACCCTCAGGTTCAAGTCCAAACTCCAGCCCAATGCCATGGGTCCTGTGCCTCCTCCTTCAGAGCTCGCTCTGGAGGGTTCGTCTCTTCTACTAGGAGCCATTCTCGCATCGTATCTTCTTCTTCAGATGGCGGGGATGACAGTGATGACCTGGAGATGCTCTTTGAGGATATCAGCTCAGACAATGCCGGACCTTCTTCCTGTCGGGTCTACCAGAGACGATGAGAGAGATTTCCCTTCCCCCTTATGATACATTCATACATTTTGATACATTTGGTTTTATGGGCTTGCGTGCCCCTATCTCACATACATTTTGACACACATTTGGGCCTTCGTTCCATTCTCTGCATTTTATATACACATCTATTTGCATGACTTGTCTTTGATTGTTTGCTACTTAAACTGCTTTGGATGCAAGATACATGAATGTTTGTCAAAGATCAAAAATACTGCAAAGAGAGGGGACAAATAAAGAGTGCCCGCCACCTTTGAATAAGGCGGTCACTATGATGCATAGCGATGGTCACCACAAAGTGCATGGGACAGGTGGCGATTGCCAGGTTAGCAAAGTAAGTCACTGTACTGTGTACTTTTAATATGGTAGCCCCATACTCCAAGGTAGCAGTCGCCACAATAACTATACTTTTTTTAAACTTTTTAACGTTTAGCCTTCTCATGCCTTATAAATACATTCCTTAAGGTCCCCATTTTCTGTCACTTTCATCAAGATGGCTTCCTTTCATGGCCTACTTTATGCATGGGCTGAGGAGTTTTTGTAATGACCCGGCACAGACCCTAGTTGTAATAACCTGGTTAGTAACGATTTGTGTAAAGACCTTGCTCGGATCCTAGTACTAGTAACGGATAGTCCACGAGACCATAGAACACAAAAGAAGTTTAGAACCCTAACTTGAACCGAAAATCGTAAGTTCGGCCAGAAAACCCTAAAAAGGTCCAAAACACAGGCAATAAAACCCTAGTACACAGAGAGTCTCCCAACATTCTAAATGAAGTAAATATTATGAAATAATAAGTTAAAATTCAAAAATTCTGATGAATAGGGTAAAATGACCATTTTGCCCATAGTACAGCAAAAAGCCTTAAAAACTTAAATTTTAACATATGAATACCCTAAATTAAGGATTTAAGTACAATTAAGTAGTAAAAGACAAAATAACATCAAAAATTGTAAAAAATGCCCCTTAGTGGCTGACCACCTTGGGGATGGAAGCTTTAAATGATGAGAAATGTATTAAATGAAGCATTATGATGGTCTGATACTTGTTGAATAAGTAATATACCTAATAATATAGTGTTATAAGTCAACAAAAGTAAATAAAATATTATTGAAGTTCATAAACAACAAAATAAGTTAAAAAATCATACATTGCTAAAACAACTTAATTTAACTTAAAGGACTACATTTATTTACTCAATTGCTATAAAAACTATGATAATACATAAAAATACTATATTTCTCATAAATATGTCAAAATAATAAGTCTCAATAGTAAAAAATACCAAAAAGATACATCAAATTAACTTTTAATGCATTTTCTTGCACAATAGGGGCACGAAAATTGAGGTAAACCCCTTGATTGATGGGGGATCAGATTTTGTCCCTCCAAACTAAACCCTAGCTACTTTTAGCTTCCCAAAATCTGAATTCTAGCCTCCAAGAATTAAATCAAGTCAAATCAATCTCAAATCACATTTATTAAAGTAAAGAAAAAGTCTCATTCAAGGTACTTTTTGTCTCCCATGTGTTCCCTATCCTCCTCATATATTGGCCAAGCCAAACACCACTCTCTCCCCTTCAAAATTTTGTGCAAGTGAGTGAGGGACTAGACCTTCAATTGTTCTTGAAGTATTCTATGAGTTTGAGGAAGAAGAAGGAGGAAGAAGAAAGAAACCGAGGCGAATTTCGAAAGCTAAGTCTAAATCAATGCTCCACCATTCTTTGGTTTTTCAAAACAAGTAAGTAAAACCTCTAAATCTTGTATTTAATATCCCTCAAAACATCCCTCCAACACACCCCTTAAGTCCTTCAAAAATCAAGAACCGAAATCAAACCGAAAAGACGTTGTAGTTGGAAACTTAGGGGCTATTTTGATTATAAATTATATGAAATGTTTTTGTGTTTTGTTATCTTTGAGTTTGATGATCTCTAAGGGTGCTGAAGTCTTGATATTTAAATTTGAAACACAAGCATGCAAGGAAATAGAACCAAAACTTGATATAACATAAGTAGAGGACCTAAATCCTAAGAGGCTTGATTTTCTAGAACATTGATGTTTCTGTCCTGAGAATTGAAATTCTTATGTCCAAAGTTATCTTTTTACGTTATCTATCATTCAAAGTTGGTTTCAACTCATTTGCATAACTAGAACTCAATATATTGCAATTTTACCAAAGTGTGTCATTTTCTGACTAGTCAACACCACTGGCTTAGAAATCCTAGTTTAGAATTAGATCCGAACTTTGGTCAAAACACGAAAGTTGTAGATGACATGTATATCTATCTTTTCACAAAAAAAGAGAACAAAATATTGAGGTTCGATAGGATAAAACCTCTTTTAAAATCTCTGTTGAATTTCAGCCTCTGAGGAATATTTTGTCACATATTTTTATATAGTCCAAAACACCTATTTTTAGTGACCTACTCCAAAAATGATCTACATAAAAATTGTAGCTAACATATTGAAGTATGTTTTACCAAAAAATCAGACCTTAAATCCTTGGGATGTTATCCCAAAACTGTTTTAAACCCTCTGTCCAAAACCGGATCTGCTGAGTTTTGGCGGCTGACAGAACTTACTTTTTAAAATGGCCAAAGAGTCTAACTTGTTTCAAACAACTACCCGTAGCTCTAAACATAAAAATTGTAGGGAACTTGTTAAAGTAGAACATACAAAAAAAATGGCTCATTTGGACTTGATTTGATACCCCAAAACCGAGAGCAACAAAAGCATAAGTTTGGGTAAAATATGGATAAAGTGCTTAGCCGTTTTTGCTTAGGATAAAATGTTCACCAAATTGTCTTAGGATTTGGCCTTGGTATTAAACATGAGAGTTGCAGAAAATATTTCTATCTAAATGGTGTATAAAAATCGTAGCTTGATTCCAAGTCTAGATACCCCAAAATTTTGTTGGCCCTTTTAATTTAATACTCGACCTTTGGATTTAAAATTTGTTAAGTGTGTGATTGAGTACCTTTGTCATGAGACCGAAGTTTTTGTATGATGTTTGATTTGAATTAGTTGATTAGTGCTTTTAAGTGAATGTATGATGATTTAGAACCCATGCTGTCATATTTGAATCATACCTGGAGAATTGTGCTTCACATACTTGTACTTTATGTTTTGCGCGTTATACCATGAATCTTGCCATGCTAGTTGATGCCATGCTATAAATAGCTGCACTTGAGATCCATATTATACATCATTGACATTGTCACTTGCATCCTGGCATATTGGAGTCCATCTGTGTACATCGTTGTTGGGATGGGCGGTATTGAATTATTTTTTTTGGTTTTAAATCTAGGGCGTCCCTGGTTGCCATTTTTCAAAAAATGTTTTGGGATGTATTCCTCTTGTACACCATGGGTTCATCCCCGGTGTTACAAAATTGGTTTATACACCCTGGGTACGTCCCCAGGGTTTGAAATGGCTTATCATGAATACTGTTAGGCACCATGGGTTCGTCACTAGCATTTTGATTTTGATATCTCCTTGATTCTGCGTTCCTTGAGTTATGATACGAGAAAATTGGATAAATTCGAAGAAGAGCCCAATTGATGGCGGACCTATTCCCACTGTGGTGGTAATTCGGAGAAGAGCCCAATTGATGGTGGACCTAAACTCCATTGTCGCGATGTTTTGAAGGGTAATTCGGAGAAGAGCCCAATTGATGGCAGACCTAATCGCACTGTGGTGGTAAATTTGGTGAAGAGCCCAATTGATGGCAGTCCTAAATCCCTCATCTTGGTACTTTGTATAATGTGAACGTCTCTCGAATTCTCTTAGACTTTGGGTTGATGCCAAACGAGCATCCTTGTGCTTAAGGTGGGATTGTGGCATATTATTATTTTGGATGGCCTAGAATAAGTGGATGATTATTTTGTTGGCCGTCCCCACGCCGTTGCCATTGAGTAAAACAGCTGAGGCATGAAGCCAAGGCGAGCGTTTACCTTTCGCAACGAGGCAAGGATAGGTTTGGTGATCAAAGTTCCATTAAGTCTACTCTGGTGATTCCCGGCGTGGAATACCTGTTATAATCTGGGTACATTTTGCGTTGGGCATCTACATCTCATATACGCATTCTTAATTGACTTATTTGCTATCCTGTCATAAATTTTTCTGTCTCGTTGACTATAAACTGTACTGGGTGTTTTATGGTATGTGTTACGGTGAATTTTTGTGTCGTAAGATTAGTTAGAAGGTTGGAGTGTTTTGCTTCTGGGCCTTGGCTCATGGCATTCGTGCCACAGGTGAGGAGGAGTTCTTTGAGGAAGTCGTTCCCGAGGGAGAAGAAGAGTTTGAAGAACAAGATGAGTTCCAAGAGCACGTGGATCCCGCTAATGCATTCTGAGGAGTCGAGACCCCTGCTTTTATGCTTATATTCAGTTCTCTCGTGCTTAGTGTAATTTTTGAAATTTTCTCGATGAACCTGTAATAGTTATGTATTTTTGAACAGTTTAGAACTCTTTTATGATGTAATAACTAACGTATGTAAATATAAGTGAATGGTTAGAATATCCTTTTATTTATATTTATATATGTCCCGACGTGCCCAGAGGACGGGGCGTCATAGTTGGTATCAGAGTTTTAGGTTTGGTGAACGTTCAGGCCTTGGGTTATGGGAAACCATGCGTTCTGTCACGTTGGAGCTCTGTAGGATGCGTTGTATTACTAATAATTATCTTCTATACGTTATAAGAACTAAAATCTTTTACGCCTGAGTCTTATAATGAGTCGTGTTAGGACGTTACCGGGATCGAAAGGAACAAGGAATCTACATGCGAAGGACGAGTATGACCATCGAGATCGAAGATTGGAGATTCATGTAACGAGTTATCTTCTTTTAAGGGGTGTAGACAGGAGTACGCACTAGAAAAAGTTTTAGATATCACCTGAAAAGACACCATTAAAATCCCGCGACTTCATCCTTATAAGTCATTTTCTTATATACCCCAATCCCTGGTGTTAACTTTTGAAATTCTTTTGCATGTCCTTTCTTCTTATATCGTCGGTCCTCAATGGTACCATCAAGTGTCGTTCGTCGGTAACTCTTATGCACCCAAGTCTTGTTGATAACCATATTCAAAATTTAATCCTAGAAAGTACCCTTGTCTCTAAGTTTTCATGCCTCGATAACGACCGGTATTCGCATTTGATTCTTCTCTGATTCAAGTCATCATCCTTGAACTAACTCTTCTCTTATAAAACTAGATATCGATTCTTTGTTAAGTACCCATTCCAAACATTCGGCATTGATAAAATTTTTGCCATCATTCATTTCTCTCGACTCTGAAACCACAGTCTGTTGCAATAATTTTGTGAATTCTTCGTACACTCTTGAAATCTTTACCAGGGAAGTCAACTTAGATGCTTAAATTGAAGTATGTTAGGCCGATGTAACTTCAGGGAAAATATCTATTTTGGCTGCCCCATTTGCTTAAACGTCTCTTTTATCTTAATCTAATTGTACTGGACTAGTTCTGGGGACACTTGTTTAAAGTATTATTCATTGTCCTCTTCTTATTTCTCCTACATTTGAATCCCAAATGACCACTCAATTTGTATCAATGGCAATTGCCTTAATCGTGACCATTTAACCTCATCTAACCTATCCTTGAACCACCTGGGTTTTGCCTTAAGATGTTCTAACCCCGTGCATGCTTTTGATTGTCGACCTTCAAAACTTTGCCCCATAAATCTATGAATAACAACGATCATCATAAACAATTAACTAAAGCTTTTCAAAGGTCCCGACAAATGAGACTATGCCATCAACAATCTAGAGTAGAAACGACAGCTTCACACCAAAGGATTCGCGACACCATCATATGACACAATTCAAACTTTCCCAGACTAGTTCATAGTTTACCCACCCATTTGATAAACTGAGAAGCAAAAGATTCTTACCGGTAGTAAAAATGAGAAATAGCCTCGAACTCATGATAACTTTAGTATACTAGCAAAAGAAGTATGTTTATATACATTAATGTTCACACTGGCCCCTCCCACCGAAGTGTTAGAGTCTGAATTTTTGCCATCACTATCAAATAACGGAGAATCTTGATCACAACAATGAACGCTTGGAGCCTGATGAAGAATTAACCACCAAGTCACAATGGATCACATGACTAGGTAGTTACCACAACCATATCTTATATTACGTTCGTTATACCCTAGAATGTCCAACCACCTGAGAAAGCGATCCAGTTATTGGAAAAGATATTCAAACCCAACGTTCTAGCATGTCAAGAACAAGCAGTAGAGGCCAACAGGAACGGAGAAACCTTTGGAAAGATTAGAGAGAAAATGGAAGCATATGATTATAGACTTCGTCATAAGGATTATCAAGATCACCTCAAAGACCAGTAACTCTTCACTTGAACAATTCAAGGAATTGGGAGCCAAGGAGTTTGTGAAAATAGTGAGTCCCATTGATGCTGAAGATTGTTTGAGGGGTGGAGTGCGCATTTTAGACAGACCGAGCTGGTCACATGGTAGGTTCTTAAAGTATCAGTTTGTATTCGTTTGGCGTCTAGACTGTGTAACTCTTATGGAGTGATATTTGGTTATCATTATGGTATCGATGTGAGTTGCAAGAAAGTTGCTTTTGAAAATCTTTTGTGATGTGACCTGTTAGAGCTAGTTTGTGAGCAGATGTTGCTGATGTAAAGAAGGAATTTTTTTATGGTAGCGTGTGAACTCTATGTATGAGAAGTTAAAGGGTGATATAATTTTGTTATTTCTGGTGAAGTTGTGTAGCGACTTAGTGCGAGTATGTAAGAGGAATAAGTGTTTAGATGAGAAGAGTGGAAGCGTAAGTGAGATTATACGAATTCGTGGACATGATTTTTGTAATTGGCCTTGAGTAAATCGAGTGTCTTGGTAAAATGTGGATAAGATGAAATAATTAAAGTGCAAAAATGGTTCTTGGTTCGATTGCGTGGTAGAAAATGTGTGAAGGGATTGAGTGATGATGATAAGTGACCTTATAGTCAGGAGTTAATGCTGTTTAGTTAAATGATTGTAGGGAAAATGGTACGTACGTGAAGGAAATATGTGACGAGGTTGTGATTGGATTCACTTGAGTGAGTATATACTTAGGGAGCGTTTAGACTGTGTGGTATGTTTAGCCATAGTGACTCATTAGGTTCAAGTGGCAATATTATTCTTGATGGTCGTAAGGCTAGAGTAGTCTAACACAAAGTGATGATGTGATTTCGAGTTAATAGTCGTTAGTCGATCGGGAAGTAGTCTTCGATATATGTTTGAATATGGCAATGAGCTGGTTATCGATAGAGTGACAGTCTTTCTAGACAAAAGTGAAAATTGTTCGAAATCAATTTCGTTGGTGGACTAGTTTAGAGACATATGGTCGCTTGTGGAAGTCGTACTTGATGAAGTTGTGTGTTGGAGCCAACGTGTTCTCAATGATAAACTGGAGTCATGATACCATAAATTAAAAGTGTGGGAGTCAGATATACCCAAGACTGCCTCAGGACTCGTTACGAGCATTATGAAATTGTGGTGATGCCTTTTGAGTTAATAAATGTACCTACTGTGATTATGGACCTGATGGGTCGAGTGTTCAAAAGCTTTCTAGAGCAAATTGTGATTATGTTGATGAACGATATTCGATTATATTCTCAGAGTGAAGAAGAACACTGAGAACATTTGAAGATTCTTTGTAGATCCTGAGAAAGCACAAGCTGTATGTGAAACTTGATAAGTGTGAGTTCTAGTTGAACCGGGTGATGTTTTTAGGTCATGTTGTATTTGGGAAAGAAATTCAAGTGGACCCAACAGAAGTAGAAGTAACAGTTAATAGAAAGAGGCTAACTAACATGACAGAGATACGAACTTTTTGGAGCTACTTGGTTATGTGACATGGTCCTTGAAGATTTGGTAGTAACTAGTTTAAGGTGTTAAGTAGCACAAGACAACCTTTACACTAAGTACTGAATATATGGGCTCGACTTTATCCACACCCTCAATAAAGAACAGCTCAAGTAAAGAAAGATACAATTTTGGAGAACAAAAAAGCACAATGTTAGTAAATCATCCTTAACCTTCCATGCAATGAAGTCCGGGGAGAAATTTCGAGAACAAAATTTGTTTAAGGGGGGTAGTTTGTAACGACCCGGCACAGACCCTAGTTGTAATAACCTGGTTAGTAACAATTTGTGTAAAGACCCTACTCGGACCATAGTACTAGTAACAGATAGTCCACGAGACCATAGAACACAAAAAAAGTTCAGAACCTTAATTCGAACCGAAAACCCTAAATTCGGTCCGAAAACCCTAAAAAAGTTCAAAACACAGGCAATAAAATCCTAGTACCCGGAGAGTCTCCCAACATTGTAAATGAACTAAATATAATGAAATAATAAGTTAAAAATCAAAAATTTTGATGAATAGGATAAAATGACCATTTTGCCCCTAGTACAGCAAAAATCCTTAAAAATCTAAATTTTGACATATGGATACCCTAAATCAAGGATTAAAGTACAATTAAGTAGTAAAATATAAAATAACATCAAAAAATAAAAAAAAATTCCCCTTAGTGGCCGACCACCTTGGGGGATGTGCCAAAAAGTAACTTTTTTACTTCTTTTTAGCTTTAAATGATGAGAAATGTATTAAATTAAGTCTTCTGATGATCCTATACTTCTTGAACAAGTAATATACCTAATAATATAGTGTTATAAGTGAAAAAAGCAAACAAATTATTATTGAAGTTCATACACAACAAAATAAACCAAAAAGTCATATATTGTTAAAACAGCTTAATTTGACTTAAAAAATTACATCTATTAATCAATTACTATGAAAATTTTGATAATACATGAAAATACTATATTTCTCATAAATATATTAAAATAATAAGTCTCAATAGCAAAAGACACCAAAAAGATATATCAAATTAACTTTTAATGTATTTTCTTGCACAACAGTGGTACAAAAACCGAGACAAACCCTTTGATTGATGGGGGATCAGATTTTGTTTCCCAAAACTGAACCCTAGCTACTTTTAGCTTTCCAAAATCTGAGTTCTAGCCTCCAAGAATTAAATCAAGTTAAATCAACCTCAAATCACATTTATTAAAGTGAAGAAAAAGTCTCCTTCAAGGTACTTTTTGTCTCCCATGTGTTCCCTTTCCTTCTTCTATATAAACCAAGCCAAACACCACTCTCTCCCCTTCAAAATTTCGTTCAAGTGAGTGAGAAACCAGACCTTCAATTGTTCTTGAAGTATTCTCTGAGTTTGAGGAAGAAAAAGAGGAAGAAGGAAGAAGGAAGAAACCGAGGCGAATTTCGAAAGCTAAGTCCAAATCAATCCTCCACCATTCCTTGATCTATCAAAATAAGTAAAACCCCTAAACCTTATATCTAATATCCCGCAAAACATCCCCCCAACACACTCCTTAAGCCCCTCAAAAATCAAGAACCGAAATCAAACCGAAAAGGCGTTGTAGTTGGAAACTTAGGGGCTGTTTTGATTATGAATGATATGAGATGTTGTTGTATGTTGTTATATTTGAGTTTGATGATCTCTAATGGTTCTGGAGTCTTGATATTTAATTTTAAAACACAAGCATGCAAGGAAATAGATCCAAAACTTGACATAACATAAGTAGAGGACTTAAACTCTAAGAGACTTGATTTTCTAGAACTTTGATGTTTCTGTTATGAGAATTGAAATGCCATAACTCAATGTAAAAAATTGATCAAAGCATAATTTTTAAGTCCAGGGTTATATTTTTATGTTATCTATCATCCAAAGTTAGTTTCAACTCATTGTTATAACTAGAACTCACGATATTGCAATTTTATCAAAGTGTGTCATTTTCTGACTAGTCAACACCACTGGCTTAGAAAACCTAGATTAAAATGAGATACGAACTTTGGTCAAAACACTAAAGTTGTAGATACCATGTATATCTATCTACCTACAAAAAATTAGAATAAAATATTGAGGTTTGATAGGTCAAAACTAATTTTAAAGTCTCTATTGAATTTCAGCCGCTGAGGAACATTCTGTCACATATTTTTATATAGTCCAAAACACCTATTTTTAGTGACCTACTCCAAACGTGATCTACATGAACATTGTATATAACATATGAAAGTATTTTCTACCCAAAAATCAGACCTTAAATCCTCAGGATGTTATCCCAAAACTGTTTTAAACCCTCTGTCCAAAACCGGATCTGCTGAGTTTTGGCGGCTGACAGAACTTACTTTTTAAAATGGCCAAAGAGTCTAACTTGTTTCAAACAACTACCCTTAGCTTTAAACATAAAAATTGTAGGAAACTTGTTAAAGTAGAACATACTAAAAAAATGGCTCATTTGGACTTGATTTGATACCCCAAAATCTAGAGCAACAGAAGCATAAGTTTGGGTAAAAAATGGATAAAGTGCTTAACCGTTTTTGCTTAGGATAAAATGTTCACCCAATTGTCTTAGGATTTGGCCTTGGTATTAAACATGAGAGTTGTAAAAAATATTTCTATCTAAATGGTGTATAAAAATCGTAGCTTGATTTCAAGTCTAGATACCCCAAAATTTTGTCGGCTCTTTTAATTTAATACTCGACCTCTAGATTTAAAATTTGTTAAGTGTGTGATTCAGTACCTTTGTCATGAGACCCGAGTTTTTGTATGATGTTTGATTTAAATTAGTTGATTAGTGGTTTTAAGAGAATGTATGATGATTTTGAACCTATGCTGTCATATTTGAATCATATTTTGGGAATTGTGCTTCACATACTTGTACTTTATGTTTTGCGCGTTATACCATGAACCTTGCCATACTAGTTAATGCCATGCTATAAATAGTTGCACTTGAGATCCATATTATACATCATTGGCATTGTCACTTGCATCCTGGCATATTGGAGTCCATCTGTGTACATCGTTGTTGGGATGGGCAGTATTGAATTATTTTTTTTGGTTCTAAATCTAAGGCATCCCTGGTTGCCATTTTTTAAAAAATGTTTTGGGATGTATTTCCCTTGTACACCCTGGGTTCATCCCCGGTGTTACAAAATTGGTTTATACACGATGGGTACATCTCTGGTGTTTGAAATGGTTTATCATGAATATTGTTAGGCACCATGGGTTCGTCACTAGCATTTTGGTTTTGATATCTCCTTGATTCTGCGTTCCTTGAGTTATGATACGAGAAAATTGGGTAAATTCGAAGAAGAGCCCAATTGATGGTGGACCTAATCCCACTGTGGTGGTAATTCGAAGAAGAGCCCAATTGATGGCGGACCTAATCCCACTGTGGTGGTAAATTCGGAGAAGAGCCCAATTGATGGAGGTCCTACATCTCTCATCTTGGTACATTGTATAATGTGAGCATCTCTCAAATTCTCTTAGACTTTGGGTTGATGCCAAACGAGCATCCTTGTGCTTAAAGTGGGATTGTAGCGTATTATTATTTTAGATGGCCTAGAATAAGGGTGGATGATTATTTTGTTGGTCGCCCCCACACCGTTGCCATTGAGTAAAACAGATGAGGCATGAAGCCAAGGCGAGCGTTTACCTTTTGCAACGAGGCAAGGATAGGTTGGGTGATCAAAGTCCCATCAAGTCTACTCGGGTGATTCCCATCGTGAAATTCTTGTTATAATCTGGGTGCATTTTGGGTTGGGCATCTGCATCTCATATACGCATTCTTAATTGACTTATTTGCTATCCTGTAATAAATTTGTTTGTCTCCCTGACTATAAATTGTACTGGGTGTTTTATGGTATGTGTTGCGGTGAATTTTTGTGTTGTGAGATTAGTTAGAAGGTTGGAGTGTTTTGCTTCTGGACCTTGACTCATGGCATTCGTGCCACAAGTGAGGAGGAGTTCTTTGAGGAAGTCATTCCTGAGGGAGAAGAACAGTTTGAAGAACAAGGTGAGTTCCAAGAGCACGTGGATCCCGCTAGTGCATTCTGAGGAGTCGAGACCCCTGCTTTTATGCTTATATTCAGTTCTCTCGTGCTTAGTGTAATTTTTAAAATTTTCTCGGTGAACCTGTAATAGTTATGTATTTTTGAATGGTTCAGAACTCCTTTATGATGTAATAACTAACGTATGTAAATATGAATGAATGGCTAGAATATCCATTTATTTATATTTATATATGTCCCGACGTGCCCGGAGGACGGGGCATCTCAGTTTTCACATATTGAATATCTGAACTTCGCCTTGTTTGGCATTAATTCCTTATTCTCCCTGATGACTGTAAGGATTGACGTACCACTACTACGGGCTGCTGCACAACTGTGGGACCCAAAATCTCTTGTCTTCCATTTTGGTTTGGAAGAGTTGTGCCCAACTATAGAGAAATTTGCTACCATTCTAGATCTGACCCTTAGGAATTTTGTAGTTGTACTAACTTTCTTCCTTTCTAATCATCAGAAAATAATACAACTTTGTAGTTTGTCCAAAATGGAGGCTTCCTTTTTGACATTCGATGATTGGCTTGATATCCCATGGATCATAAACAAAATCTGTCCTACTGGCGATCTGAGTGATCTTGGCTTTCAATTGTGGCATCGCTATGTCCTATGTTTCTGCCTCTGTAATAACTCGAACTCAAGAATACGAATAGAAAAGAAAGAACATCTCAAAAGAAATGAAATTTCAAACCTAAGTTTGGTAAGAAGAACCGGCCCGACTGTTTAACCTTTTCGAGCCCGAGACCCGGAATAGAGTGGGAGCCACACAAGCATATATGAAAACCCTAATATTGAGAATAAGAACTCAAAGTAATAAGTTCAAGTTGTTTAAGACGAGAGCTAAGTTCGAAAAGTTAAGAAACAAACCTATGTAAAATACCTGAATTTTCTCCTATAATTAAATAAAAAAATTATTTTGATATATATATATACACACACACACACACACACTTAAGTGGCTAGACCTAGGAAAATGTGCCAAACATGGTGAGAAAGTTTCACAAACTCAAGTTAAGTATAAAGAAACTAAGGTTAGGTTCCTAAACCTATGGTTAACCAAGCTTTCCAAG
>JAUMHN010403111.1:0-15561 GCA_032360265.1 Heliamphora ciliata
TTAATCAATTACTATGAAAACTATGATAATACATGAAAATACTATATTTATCATAAACATACTAAAATAATAGGTCTTAATAGGAAAAGACACCAAAAAGATATATCAAATTAACTTTTAATACATTTTTTTGCACAAAAGGCACGTAAATCAATGCAAAATCCCTTGATTGATGGGGGATTAGGTTTTTGTCCCCCAAATAGCCCCTATCTATATTTATCTTCCCCGTATCTGAATTTTAGCACCCTAAAGTGGAAACATCTCAAATCATCTCACATCTCATTTATTAAAAAGAGAAAAAAAATAGTCTTTCCATGGAACTTTATGTCCCCCATGTGTTCCCTAGCCTTCTCCTATATAAACCAAGCCAAACACCCTCTTCTTCCCTTCATAATTTCGTGCAAGAGAGGTAAGGGACCAGACCTTCATAGTTCTTGAAATGCTCTATAAGTTTGAGGCAGAAAAAGAAGGAGAAAGAAGGAAGAAGGGAGCTAAGAATCAAGAGGTGTTTTGTTTTAAAGCTAAGTCCTTCCATACCACCATCCCTTGAGCCCTAAAGCAAGTAAGTAAAACCTCTAAACTTTTTGTCTAATATCTCTTAAAATATCTGTAATGACCCAACCCCGAGTCAAAACATATAGAAACTATAAACCTTTCCAAACATAAACATATGCGACACACAATCAAGTTAACAAAAGTTTTCCCTCCGTTTAGGCATATAAAGATTTCAACTTAATGAAATAAGTTTCACAAGTTCGTTTACAAACCATTCAAGAATAGATGACAACAAATGTTTAACGTTAAACTCTCGTATTAATTACATTCATGTAAGTTACTTTATGTACAAATAGAACTTAAATACAATGAAGCAAATCTTTCCTCTAGTCTTCCCCAACATGCATCCCTTTAGCCACGCTTAGATCCTAAGAACCTGAAATGTTTTAGTATACAAACATGAGCCGAAACTCGTAGGATAAAGACTAATTCTATGCTAAGCATGATTTGTGAGGTGTGATGGGTGCAACCGAAGTAAAATGTAAATTCCATAAATTCGTTATTTATTCTCACGCACACACTCACGCACGCAAAGTTATTCATTTATTAAATCTTTTTCAAAATATTCCTTTCTTTCACATTTATTCTCGTTACACATTTTTTTTTACAAAAACCAAATCACATTTTCATTACCTGGTTTATCACAAAAACCGTATCACAACAATGAACCAGCATCGGGCGCAGCTTATAGAAACCACTCTCTATTAATTCCCAATAGGCTACGCGAAACCATTGGGTAATTGATAGTTCCATAACTCACTATGACGCACATCACATTTCGGGGGCTAACCCGTGGGCATGTGGTCCCCATCTTGCACAAGTTTCGGTCTTTCACCGCGGACCTGCCAGGCCAACTTAATTCACATCAATCCATACGGTTTATTATTCTCGATACTATCATTTTTCAAGAAAACCCGGGAGTCCAACCCCACAACCAGTTCCTCTCCCAATCACTTTCAAATTTTCTCATTTTGATTCACATTTCAAAATTTTCACTTTATTGTCAAATCAAATTTCGTTCGAGTATTCAAAATTCTTTTTTCACATCTTATGCATCATGTATCAGCACTTCAACATGTAAGTTCTCATAATTCTCATATTCTTGAGCAACTTCATAACGTATCAACACGAGATTAAATTTAATAGTAATCATATTATTTGAAAAGGAAGCACCCATCATATGTATGTACAAATACATTTAAAAACTCATTTATTTCTTCCAAAAGCTTAGAATTTTATGTTATAATATGACCATGCCAAATTACAACCCTTCAATAACCCACTTTACAACCCGAACGGCCAGAGTTTAGTTTATTATTATTATTATCATTTTTCTTTTTCTTTTTCAAAGGAAAAATAAGCAACTAGTTCAAAACATTTTAAAGGTCCAATCGAGGGTTTAATTAAGGTAAAAGAGTATTCTAAAGAAACTAAGGCCAAGGCA
This sequence comes from Heliamphora ciliata, assembly GCA_032360265.1. Lineage (NCBI taxonomy): Eukaryota > Viridiplantae > Streptophyta > Magnoliopsida > Ericales > Sarraceniaceae > Heliamphora > Heliamphora ciliata. The sequence continues at coordinate 2,000 of JAUMHN010403111.1, forward strand.
CCCAAGATCTAAACCTTTAAACAAAACATCAAAATTTTTAAAAAAAAGCCCAGACCGCTCAATCGGTGAGAAGACCGCTCGATCGATCTCTCACCTGCACCAAAGAACCGAGAGTGCCAAAAGACCGCCCGATAGACTGCTGAGCGATTTATCGATCGATCGTGCTCCTGATTCTTTTTCGAGCCAAAAATCTATTTTTTAATACTTAAAAGAATTTTCACACCTTTAACATGCTTTGGGCCAAGAATTTATCTTTTAAAAAAAGGGAACAAATCATGTTAAAATCCCCCTCGGGCATAAAAGTTTAAGTGAAACAAAATAACCAATCGAAAACCCTTTTGGTACTACAGTCTCTTAAAAATCAAGGTTAACTATTTCCTTATACCCCAAATTTCTCAAATAACTCTAAAATCATACATTTTGTGAGATTACCAACATTAATTCATTTTGTATCCCATTACATTTCTCAATCAATAATTCAAATATTTCAATCCTTAGTTATTTTCATCAATGTAACAAAACCATATCATCCCGATTTTTTATTCATTTCCAAGAATAATACTTCCCAAATACCCAACATAAGATCCACACATCTCAATTTCTCTAAATACCCACACTTAAGTCTTAGTTTCATGCATACAACATGCTAGGGTTTTCTCTAGAGAAAAATAATCAATACAAATCATAATCAAACAATAAGAGAGAGTCTAGATCCTACCTCAAGAACGTCCCACCGCCAAGAATCAAACCTCCCGCGATTTCAAATTCACCTAAGCTCAAGTCGGGCGGCCACGGAGGAGCTTTTCACAAACATCCACGCTCCTCAAAGGTTGCTCGCTCAAGAAAATGGCAAGATCTTGACCTTCACGAACATGGAAACTCCCCAAGAACCTCCAAAGGGTAAACCCTAGATCACTCCTAAGCATTAGAGAGAGAAGAGAGAAGAGAGAATGAGCAAATTAGCCCAAAAATTGAGATTTATAGCCACTCTCTGTCACAGACCACTCGATCGGTCTCAGCGACTGTACTTTTGGCCCGACTTTGGACAAACATATCTCTTTCATCTGAACTCCAAATAGGGTCGTTTTTGTGCTCAAACTAAAGCCCCACAAGTTTACTTTGTAATGGTTCAAACCTCATACCAGAATTCATTTTGTACAAAACGTTATGACCAAATTAGTGAAGGTATGTCACTTTCCTTCATACACTTTTCACATATTTTTGTTCGGACTTCCCTTAAAACCTCATATTCTTCCTCGAATATACCTTTCATGCGTATCCAAGCTCAAAATATCACTAAGCACAAGTTTTGATTCTTACTCCCATCAACACTTAATCATTTCTTAAAATAAAATGGGTCTCGGTGTTACATTGAATGTTACGAAAACAATGATATGGGAAGATATAACTACTGCCATCATCAGTCAATATAGTTATAATATCTAGTTGGATGTAAATACAAGGGAGTTAGAGAGACTACCTGGCAAGAAGCCAAAGAACCTTTATGGATTTCCTAACCAGATGGCGGGGAAAAGGTATTAAGATGATGAACCACCCAACAGAGAAGGAGCATGTAAGTATAGTGGTGAAGAATTTACAACTATAGCTCAAAAGGTACTTAATCACACAACCATTAACGTCCTTCGAACAGTTGGTCAATGCTAGATTTAGATCGAAGATGCCATTCTGTCTTGAGATATTGAGAAAGAAGACTCAAGCAAAAAACCAAAGAGGCCTTATCCCTAAGACAACTAAACTCCACTAATACCTCAGCAAACCTTATCGCCCATTCCTATGAGGTTAATCTTTTTAATCCCCTACCTGATCAATCCAATTAGTTAGAATCACCCAACAAACTGAATTAGTTAGGACAGCTAAAGACTTTGAGATGGATCTTGTCCCCACCCACCATATCTTTGTCTAATGCTCAAATCGTCTCAACGAGAAAGGATTAGTGAAACCTTTGGAATTAATCCCACCTAACCCTTTTTTACCTAGATATTAACCGACCCAATATTGCACCTTTCACCATGGTCATGGTTAACTCACCAATAACTGCATGAGGCTCCGCCATGCAATCTAGTACCTCATCGATAGCAAAGTAATCCCACCTCCAACCATCGCTGAAAAGCCAAATGTAACCACAAATCCTCTCCCAAATCATGCCAAATAACTAGATTTGAACTGCATTTACACAAAATTGTCAGCCAATGATCTGAGCAAATATATTTTTTCAACCCACTACAAAAAACCCGGAATGCCTCTTCTAAATGAGTCCATCTTGTGTTCTCTCAATGTTATCAAGATCCAATATATGGATGAAGATGATTTATGGGATATCAAAGAGCGAGACGAAGAGGGGTGGTACGATATGAATGCGTTGGATGATGTACTAGTTGACTTTTAGATATGAAATCATGTTGCTGCAAAAGAAAACCATAATGATGAGAAAGACTGGCTTGTTGGTGAACCCTCACCGTAGCTACCTTTGCTACCTCCCTTTAGTCACCAAAGCATATTGGATTACATTATCTTCCCTAAGTTATTTGGAGAAGAGGTGTGTGGGGATGTGATAGAGTTAGTAATGCTCTCATTAACATTCTTATGCATTAAGGAAAACCTGTGGGGAGCTGAGGTAGTAGACAACAAGTGGATTATAAAGACAGTAAAGGAAGAAAAGGAACTGGGAAAGAAGAAGGGAAAAAGAAAAGTGGATGACTTTTGGACTTTCTAAAAAAGAGAAAACCAAGTAATAGAAATTAAGAAAACCATTGAACCGTGGGATGGACTATGGGAACCCAAAGAAGAAATAGAGAATTTAAGGAGAAGTGACAAGCATGTCAAGCCATCGCAGCTAGAAAGAGCAGAAGTGTCATGCCCCAAAACCTGTGATAAGGCTAACCGTATAGAAACACATTTCCATATATAATAACACTTTTTAGAATAAAAAGAATTTCTTTTAGAATGACAAAAATATTTGAAAAGAAAGCTTTTGAGGCTCCAATTCGTACATAAGTTGACCCAACACCTAATCAAATCCATTTTTGTAAGAAAGACATACAAGGGCCCTAGAAAATTATAAGATTTAATAAGAAATACATTTTTAATCATTAAAACAAGGAGATCTAAACTCCAATATCCATCTAAACAAAGGTAATTACATACATACATCCCAAAACCTTTAATTTTTTTCATAGCACAAGGTTTCAAACCAACCTTCGAGAATTACATCATCACCATCTAATAGAATTCAAATTCTTTTAAGAGTTTATAACATCAATCCTCCATTGAATTCACATGCCTTGGCTTTATGGCCTTACAACCATTAGGAATATTATCAAAAACTTATTTGCAAACTATCATACATAACTCAAGTTCAAACGTATTATAAACAAAATGCCATCTCTTGTTATCATGCCATGGGATCTTCTCCAACACCTGAAAAGTGTTATGCAAATACCATGAGCCGAGGCTCAATAGGATGTGACTAAGCAAGAATAAAAGCATGGCATGCAAATAAAGAGAATTTTACTCAATCACTGTGGCACATGAGCAATTCTTCAAATAAACTAATGAGAACTCAATAGGGTACACTTTCTCTTGATTAATAAACAATCAACGTGACTTTCATATCCTTCCGATCCTTCCGATCCTCAATAAGTTCTACAAATCTCACCTTATAAACTTATTAAATGTTGTCTTGCCACTCAGGTAAAACTACCACACAAGCTATTATAACCATAAAGGGTAATATCGCCACACAGGTTATAGTTGCCACGAAGGCTAACACCGCCACATAGGATGAGATTTCCACAAGGGCTAGGATTGCCACACGAACTAAGTACACCACACAGGCTAGATATGTCACCCATGTTAAATATGCCACACAGGTTAGACACATCGCACAGGCTAAATACGTCACACATGCTAGTCAATCAACAATTTTATATTGCTAATATTGTCACATAGGCTAAATATGCCACACATGCTAGATATACCTTATCGGCTAAATACGTTGCACATGTTAAATACGCCACACTGGCTAAATACGTCACACAGGCTAATCAATTAACAATTTCACATTGCTAATATCACCACACAGGCTAAATACGTGTAACACCCCAATTTCCAAATAATAGAAACCCAAGTGGATGATAAGATAAGAACCCAATTTACAAATCTCACAAACCGAAAGAGTTTGTAAAACAATTTTTCAATGGTAAAACGAAACAAGGCGCTAAATCTTCTTGTAAAAGACGAGGATAACATAAGTATTATACTTGTAAAAGATTTTCAAAATATGCCATTTCATATCCCAAGGGATGCCCAAAGGTACCACACAAGAACCATTTTTAAAACAAAGTTTGAAAAATGTGTCACCCAACAGAGTCTGCTCGAGCAGACTCCCAACCGCTCGAGCAGTGAAGTACCCGAAAGGTAATTACATACATACATCCCAAAACCTTTAATTTTTTTCATAGCACAAGGTTTCAAACCAACCTTCGAGAATTACATCATCACCATCTAATAGAATTCAAATTCTTTTAAGAGTTTATAACATCAATCCTCCATTGAATTCACATGCCTTGGCTTTATGGCCTTACAACCATTAGGAATATTATCAAAAACTTATTTGCAAACTATCATACATAACTCAAGTTCAAACGTATTATAAACAAAATGCCATCTCTTGTTATCATGCCATGGGATCTTCTCCAACACCTGAAAAGTGTTATGCAAATACCATGAGCCGAGGCTCAATAGGATGTGACTAAGCAAGAATAAAAGCATGGCATGCAAATAAAGAGAATTTTACTCAATCACTGTGGCACATGAGCAATTCTTCAAATAAACTAATGAGAACTCAATAGGGTACACTTTCTCTTGATTAATAAACAATCAACGTGACTTTCATATCCTTCCGATCCTTCCGATCCTCAATAAGTTCTACAAATCTCACCTTATAAACTTATTAAATGTTGTCTTGCCACTCAGGTAAAACTACCACACAAGCTATTATAACCATAAAGGGTAATATCGCCACACAGGTTATAGTTGCCACGAAGGCTAACACCGCCACATAGGATGAGATTTCCACAAGGGCTAGGATTGCCACACGAACTAAGTACACCACACAGGCTAGATATGTCACCCATGTTAAATATGCCACACAGGTTAGACACATCGCACAGGCTAAATACGTCACACATGCTAGTCAATCAACAATTTTATATTGCTAATATTGTCACATAGGCTAAATATGCCACACATGCTAGATATACCTTATCGGCTAAATACGTTGCACATGTTAAATACGCCACACTGGCTAAATACGTCACACAGGCTAATCAATTAACAATTTCACATTGCTAATATCACCACACAGGCTAAATACGTGTAACACCCCAATTTCCAAATAATAGAAACCCAAGTGGATGATAAGATAAGAACCCAATTTACAAATCTCACAAACCGAAAGAGTTTGTAAAACAATTTTTCAATGGTAAAACGAAACAAGGCGCTAAATCTTCTTGTAAAAGACGAGGATAACATAAGTATTATACTTGTAAAAGATTTTCAAAATATGCCATTTCATATCCCAAGGGATGCCCAAAGGTACCACACAAGAACCATTTTTAAAACAAAGTTTGAAAAATGTGTCACCCAACAGAGTCTGCTCGAGCAGACTCCCAACCGCTCGAGCAGTGAAGGACCCGAAAGCAAACTGCCCAAAATCTTGAAATTTTTCTTAAGTGTGAAAAAACCCCAAAATTTCTCATACTTTGAACATGGTTGCATAAATCAAGAACTAGAAGTTAAAACATACATTTGACATTGAATAACTTTCCCCTTCACAAAAAACGTGTAAAATCAACATTTTGATCCGTAGAGTTAAATACGAAAAATGAGAAATCAACCCTAACAAGAACTTGATAATCTCACATACATATAAATCATGAATCCATGGTCTTAAGGCTTTACAACACGAGTTACTTCAACCCAAAATACATCCAACCAAGTATCCAAAAATTACAATTGCTATAACACAAAAAAATACATATAATCTCTTCAAGGAAAACGACCCAACAAGGTCCCAACTTTGGTCCACCTAACTCGGCGACTTGCCTTCCGTAACATCTAAAATTGTTTATACAACGTGAGCCGATACTTGTAGAAAATAAACTAGAGTAGAACAAATGCATGACATGCGAGGATGGTTATGTGAAATATAACACATAAATTTTATCAAAACCAAATTCTATTCTTTACCAAACCCATTCACATAACCACTTCCCTTATGAAAATTAAACCCAATTTCCCAAAACAATTTATCATTAATTTTCCTTCATCTCAGCCTCGTTACACCCATTTCAAATTCTCAATTTTCCCAACTCACGCATACACACACACACACACGCACGCACACCTTCCTGGGAATACCATATGAGCAAATGGGTTTACCAAAACACATTTTTACCACGTTCTCGGGAACACCATCTGAATTACTAAAACATATTTTTTACCATGTTCCTAGGAACACCATCCGAATGAATGGGTTTACTAAAATACATTTCTTACCATGTTCTCGGGAATACCATCCGAACGAATGGGTTTACCAAAACACATTTTTAGTTACATTTTAAAGAAACGACATTGGACGAGCTTATAGACCCATGCATGGCTACTACCGACTAAGCTACACAAGGCCCGCCAAATGGAAAATGCATTCTATAACTCACTATGACTATGTCTATTCTCGGTTTACTAGTCGGTGGGCAGAGAACCCAAACGTCTAATCCCAGTTATTAGCCAGAGGCTAGAGTGTTCAATCTGTGCAGTTTTTCGATCTTTCATAGAGGAGCTGGATTAGCCCATAATTATGATCTGCGGATTCCAAATCGATTCATTCACATCATCATTCTTAAAATTTCACACACGAGTCTAACCCAAACATGGTTTCTCTCGCCAAACCCAATGCGGTTAAAATCATTCACATTACAATCTGAGTCCAACCATTAAACCTGGTTCCTCTTGTCAACACCCAACACGCACACGAGATTTAAAATCATTTAATCCTTTTCAACATTCTTATAATTTATATGTTCGATAGAAAAGGTTATTAGAAACCCCAAAATCAACATCTTATATCAATGATATTCACCAATTTAAAGGATTTGTTCCAAAATCCCCAACCTAACACTCATGTGTTCTCATGCATCATATAAATTTATGAAAATTTATATACAAGTAGGATGAAATAACCCCAACTTGTCCAAAGACTCAATCAATTTCATCATTTGAACCCAACAACCCAAAAGCCCTAATTTTTGTAATATCAACTCAAGTCAAAACCCTAACTTTTCAAAATCACATGCTCAATGTCTTCCAACGGTAGTGTTGAGATAGATCTACCACAAATTTTATAAAAGCTCAAGATCCAACGCTGTTTAACTTCAAACCCAAACCTTGGGTTTCAAGAACATAAGTTTTTTATGCTTTTAAGTAAGTCCAACGAAAATACAGCTCATATACATACAATGATCAAGATTAGTCTTAGAACTTATCTCTTTAAAGCTCAAGCAACTAGAAACCAACTCAAGCAAGCTCCAAACGACCAAATCTCCAACCCGATAATGAATGCGAAGCTTCCAACATGCGTAGACACTCTCCAACGGTTACTCACTTGGGAGAGAGGCACGAGATCCACAGTAGAGGCGCAAGGAAAGCTCCAAGACATCACCCAACCAAGCCCTAGGTCTCTACTTTCATTCTAGAGAGAGAGATGAAAAGAATGAAGGTAAAATGTTTAAACCCGCAATATAAAGTTTGCTCGCCAATAGTCCGCTGGATCGAACAGGGGTCCGCTCGAGCAGTCCCCACTTACTCGAACTTTCTGCCACAAGTTCGCTCGAGCGGACTCTAGGCCGCTCGAGCGGTCAACGCTGTGAGGGGCCCCGAACCAAAGCTATATAAATGAATCAAATCATATGCCAAATGACTCAAAACTCACCCAAACAACTCACAACAATAATCCTCATGCATTACCAAGCATACCGACATCATCATCCATCATTGTCATAATTAAATTTCAATTCCTTCGCATAATTAAATACTTTTTCATATACCACAAAAGGTCTCAAAATGAGCTTTAATTAATTCTCAAAAAAAGGGATCGGGTCCCTATGATATGCCTCACCGTCTAAATATGCCAAACAGGCTAAGCAATTAACAATTTCACATTACTAATATCACCACAAAGGTTAAATATGGCATACAGGCTAATGATTTATAATCTCACATTCGCATAGATTCACTATTACGCATAGTAATCACATTAATGCAACTCATTCACAAAATTGTTAAACTCATTCATGGGATTAAACCATTTTTATCAATTACTCCCAACCTCAACACGTGTTGATATCCAAACTCCAATTATCTCTATACCATCACAATCTCACATCCAACCCATGATTTACACACCAAACCCACAATTTATAACTTTTCCCCAATTAAGTTAGAATTTTCAATTCACACACAAATCTCAACATACATCAATGCAAACTACTCCAATTAATCCAATGAATTCCTCAATTTCATAAACAAACACGTTTAACATACCAAACTCAAATCTTTAACTTCCCCAATAAATAAGGTTTTAGATTCAAGACAAAATTCATGTGATTCTTCTTAAAAAGAAGCATTCATCGATAAATTCAACCTTTTTCAACCCAAATATCAACCCTCAACTTAACACATTCCATACAAACTAGGTTTTTATTTTAAAAAACAAGATCTCAATTGCTTTTTCAAAGAAAAGTTCAACTAATCCTTTATCATTCATATATATTCGAGATTAGTCGAAAATCCTATCTCGATGAGCCAAAACTTGAAGCTTTAACACACCCCGAACACTCGAACATGCTTATTAAAAAATTTACTCGGTTGAAAACGTAGCTCTCGATGCCTAGAACACTCTTTGTTCTTGAGGTTTTAATCAACTCCAAGTCTTTGATCTTCAAATGGAAAAGAGAAGAGAGAAGAGAGAGAGAGAGAGAGAGCTTAAGCAACAATGAAGGAAAATGAGAGAGAGAGAGAGAGAGAGAGAGAGAGAGAGAGAGCTTGGGTAAGAAAGAGAGAGGAAGCTTCTTTGAGAAGCTTTGGCACAAATGCTAAGGCCACTCACCCACACATGCCCAATTCAACTCCCATGTGTCCACGATATATTTAATTTATGCAGAAATATTCAAAACGTCCAAAAATTAACATTTTTAACTTAATATTAATTTAAAACTTTTATTTTTGAAAATTATCAAAATTCAAAATTATCGTCGAATTAAATTTATCGGGCCTTCGCACATATAGACATGTCTAACAAAGCTTATTAAAAGTTATAGGGTCCATTGGCCACACATACATAACAAGCACATGAGCTCAAAAATTATACCACACAAGTTGACTATCATGTAACATATAATTACAAAAATTTAAAATGGAACTGGGTCTCACAAAAAGTAAGCAAACGAGTAGAAGAACCAGAGAAACAACAACAAGAAAAAGATTCAATTTTGAGACAATTGAAGAAGATGCAAGAAAATGTTAGCGTTTGGGGACTCTAATGGCATCTCATAAGAACAAGCAAGCCGTGTCGAAAGCCCTAAACAAAATGAATATCTTGATTGGCACAACCCTTGAATAGCTAGTGGGATTGGTTCTTCCAGTCAAGGAGCCTAAGGCAATCACCTTCACTAACAAGGGTCTACCCTAGGAATGAGTAGCTCACAATAGACCTTTACATGTTACCATCAAGTGCCTTGGACAATGCATTCTGGTGGTACTGATTTACAATGGTTCATCTTTAAATGTATACCTATTGAGAATAGCTTCTTCCTAGGGACTAAATATGTAGGACTTCACGCCCAAGAGGTTCGGGCTTATGAAAACATAAGAAGAAACGTCATAGGCCTGGTTAAGTTCCCAGTAGCTATAGGCCCACTAGAGACTGATGTAGAGTTTCACGATTTGGACGTTCTCGCCTCATTCAATTTACTTCTTGGAAGGCCTTAGTTTCATGACCTAAATATCCAAGTCATCCGTTCGACACTGCACCAAAAATTGAAACTCATCAAATATGGAACATTCCTGACTATCTTTGGGGAATTCAACATCCAATCCCCCTTAAAAGACTACGCCCACTCCTGGAAGTTCAACTTGGAGAGGAAGATTTGTTGCTGAGTGGGTTTAATTTTAACAAAATTCAAGCTATTCAAACTTTATTGAAAGAAGAAGATAGATAAATGAACCATCATGCTGTGACAATGATGAAGAGCATTCCTTTCTTTCTTGGGATGGGTCTAAGACGACATCAGTAAGGAATCTCTGAGCTAATTCAGCCCTTTGTGAATTAGAATGGTTTCGATTTAGGATATTAGCCTACCACGGAGGACTACACAGCTTAGACAAAAGAAAGAATGGAAAAAGGTAAGAAGTACCCAAAAACACTAAATGAATGCTTTGTTAAAGAGGGTTAAGATATGTTTCAGATCCATAGATTGACCAAGAGGCCAATCAAAAGTTGATAGGGTTGAAGATCGTCTTCAACCATCAGTTGTTAGATACCAAGCTAGAGGGAGAAAACAAGGAAGAAAACTATGAATAATTGGTCCTATGAAGATCGTGTCTTGTATGATGTAAGTCTCAAGTCTGAGTCTAAATTTGAAGAGGCAAAGTCATATGAATGCAAATCAAGTGATGAGTCCGAGAGCCCACCTATTTGTGCAACCCATTTTTTCTTTTTCTTTCGGATATGTAATTCTCCCCAAGTCCAACATCAATTAGATGAATGATGCTTCTGCTTACTTTATCGTGCCTTCAATATTTTGTGCGAGTTCTAAATTTTTTGATAAATTTGATGGGAAAGTTCCCCAGGAATTAAAAGGCTTAATAAAAAAAGAAAAAATGCATGCAAAACCACCAATGGAAAAAAACTGTCATTAAATTTGGGAAACGAAAATAATTCTCAAATGGTCCAAACTAGCTCCACGTTGGCTTCTAAGGAATGTGAACAATTAATGACATTTTCTTATGGTCTTGCGAAGATATGCTCAAAATTTATCCCGAAATAGTATAACACTGAATTCACCTTTACCCTACTGCCAAACCTATCAAACAGGAGCTAAGAAGGATATGGTTAGAATTGTCATTGAAGATTAAAGAAAAAGTGCCCAAGTAGATTAATCCAGCATTTTTCATGGTGACCGAGTATCCTAAGTGCCTACCAAACATCGTATCAGTTCCGAAGCAAGATGGCTTAATTAAGGTATGCATAGACTTCAAAGACCTAAACAAAACCATCCTAAAAGATGACTTTCCTCTTCCGCATATGGATGTTTTAGTGGATAACATTGCCGGACACACGTTACTATCCTTCATGGATGGCTTCTTAGGATATAATCAGATTTTAATGGAACCCGAGTTATTGTTATTAAATAATGCCATTCGATTTGACGAATGCTAGGGAAACTTCCCTAAGAGCTGCTACTACATTGCTACATGACGTAATATGTAAGGAAGTGGAAGTATATGTCAACGACATGATTTTAGATCGAGCAAACCACATCACAACCTTGCAAAAGTTTTTCTTTAGAATCAAAAAATACAAAGTGTGTCTGATCCCACAAATATGTGCATTTGGGGTCACAACCAGAAAAACACTAGGATTCATGATCACTCAACAAGGCATAGAAGTTGATTCGATAAAAATTAAGGCCACTCTCAAAATGCCTCATTCAAGGACTAAGAAAGAAGTCAGAATCTTCCTGAGCAAGGTGTAATTGATCAGCAGATTCGCAGCAAAATTAACAACCACATGCGATCCACTGTTTTGCTTATTGAAAAAAAGAACCAAATTCGAATGGGACCCAAAGTTCCACAATGCCTTTGAAATGATTCAACGGTATTTATAGCACCCACCCATCTTGTCTCCCCTGAGCCAAGTAAGCCACTAATTCTTTATTTTGTCAGTGACAGACTCAACAATGGGAAGCGTGTTGGCACAAAAAAGAGATGTGGGAGTTGAAAATGTAGTTTATTATTTGAGTAAAAAGATGACTTGGTGTAAAATCTGGTATACGCTATTAGAAAATATTTGTAGAGCATTGGTGTTAGCATCCAGGATGCTATGCCACTACATGCTTTCATTCTCGGTAATGGTTATTTCACAAATGGTTCCTTTGAAGTATTTTCTTGAAAAGCCAGCACTGACAAGAAGAATGGCCCAGTTGTTAGTCCTCTTGTCAGAGTTCGAGCTAAAATACGTGAGTAAAAGGTCTGTGAAATGAAGAGTGGTGGCAGAATTCTTAGAAGATCGACTAGTCGAAAGGGAGGAAGATTAAAATTTTTAGTTCCCAGACGAGCAGATCACAAAGGTTAAGAATGAACAATGAACATTATACTTTGATGAAACATCAAATTAGTATAGCTACGGGATTGTAGTTCTCCTTGTCACGCTCGACGAACCTCGTGTTCCTCTGGCCATGAAGTTTAATTTCGAAGTCACTAACAACTAGACAGAATACGCAGCTTGCTTAGCTAGCTTAGAAACTGCCTTGGAATTAGACGCAAGCTCTGTTATCAGAATCATATGATTCATGATACGTATCGTACAATTCAATTCGATACATCAAGCAACCAATTCGTATCGGTGGGGTGAATCGGTGAAAGCAAGAATAGTACGATTCATGATATGTATTACACTATTTGATACGATTCGGTTCGATAAATTAACGAATCAATTTAATACCAAGCAAGTCTTGATTCTTTTTTTTTTTTTGAACTTATAAATTTTACATTCTACATACTTGTCTCAGGTCACTTTTCTAAGTTACTCAACCTTATATATTCTAGATGTTTTTCTGCCATATAGTAATTGGTTTTAGATTAGATGGCTATAAATTCCAATATGGTATGATTAGTATCAAAGTTGTGTAGGGTGGTTTTACAAGTTATGTTTTTATCTGGTGCCTATTTCATTTATTTCGTTCATTTTTATGTCATCTCTCTACCCATTACCATTTGATTTTGAGCTGAATGCTCCCAAATCTAAAAATGTGTCTATGAATTGTTATAAATCATAACACAATTAATAATACAATATAAGATTATTGATCACGATAAAACTCAAACCCACATCTCTTACCCTAGTTTGTGCTATGTCCTCATTGTTTGTATTATGGAATATCTTCATTTGTAGTCAAGGCTACGTTTGCATAGTCTTGCTATGCTCTTTTCTCTTTGCTTGGAGTTAACTAATGGGTAGCAGTAATTTAGCCGAGCCACTAGAGGACCCAATAGCTAGAGTCATTAATGGCTCGAGTGATTCGAGTCCAGTATCTGGTACTTCGTAATTTCCATAGTTTCATTTAAACTAACTTGAATAACCAAGCCACTAAGGGGTCTATTAGATCGAGTTATTCAGTTGACATGTACTGGGTACTTTTATCTAGAAGTCCATTATTCGAGTGGCGATATGGTCATTCTTCAAATTCCAAAAATTGCTCTTG
>JAUMHN010403122.1:0-15555 GCA_032360265.1 Heliamphora ciliata
ATTCCCAAAACCTGAATTCGATCCGTTCGACCTAGCCAAGACCAGCTACTATAACGATGTATTACAATCGTACCAATAGAATGTCCGGGTCCATTGCGATTGTGAGCCTTTCTGTATAATCTGTTAGAACCTATGACCCGATCTTCCGTGCAGCACGCACCGAGTCAAATACTAGACAGAATATACGGACTATGCATTCACTCATCACAAATATAAATATAAAACCATGAATGCAAAATCATCTCAAATATTTCTCATTAATATGCCAGGGATCTAGAATAAAATATATAAAAAGCATGACTTTTCAGTATACATTCTCAATAAGTATGAGCATGGTTAATTGTGGGTGATGTAGTGAAATAGTCATTATTTAAGATTTTAATCTTTAGAGAGAAAACATGAATTTTTTTTAATTTATATATATATGCGTATGATGGGTGCATTCCATTTCTTTAAACGGCATAAATTCAATTTTTGTGTTATTGGTGCATTATGAGATTAATGAAAGAAACGTAAAATATGATTCATGAAAGGTTGTGTATTTGAGCTTATGATGCATCTGATTTCAAAAGAGAAATTGAATACTAAAACCTAATGTGACTTAACAATGAAATGGGATAGTTGAAATTAGAATTGAAACAATAATGTGTGAAAATGATTAGGAGAAGAGCCGGTTGTGGGTTAGACTCCCGATTTTTGTAAAAAGATGAACAAATAATGAATCGTAGGGATTGATGTAGATTAAGTTAGGCTAGCGGCTCCACGGTGAAAAATCAAAAACTTGTGCAAGGTGGGGACCACATGCCAACAGGTTAGTCCCCGAAATGTGGTGTTGTATCGTGGTGAGTTATAGAGCTATCTATTACCCAATGGCTTCGCGTAGCCTATTGGGAATTAATAGGGAGAGGTTTCTATAAACTGCACCCGATACCGATTTATTAATTGTGATACGATTTTGTGATAGACCAAGTAATAAAATTGTGACACGATTTTTGTGGAAAATCAAATAATAGAACGATGATGATATAGATAATATGAAAGAATAAATGGGTATAAATTAGCATGCGTAAGTGTGAAGGAATAATAAACTGGTGAAAACTTTCATTTTTCTTTGGTTGCACCCATCAAATCATGCATTTCATTTGAGTTAATCTTTATCCTACGAGATTTGGCTCACGTATGACTGCTAAACCATTTTTCAGGTTCTGAGGAGAACATATGATACCGAGACTATGGATGCATTTGGGGACAGGCTAGAAGATGCGTCTAGTGTTTCTTTTCTTTATGCCATATGTACACATGAAGTTAAGGGATTTGATGTAATTGATCTTGTTCTTATATTTTGGATAAGTCGGACTAGTGAAATGACATTTTATTTTGTAAACAAACTTTTGGGACAGATAGCATTATTTAGAATTTGTTATGCATCTATGAAGTAAAAAAATAAATAAATAAATAAATATAGTTTCTCAAGAGAACTTTTATTTCCAAATGAGTTTGAATCCAAACTTAAAGTAAAACAGAAGTGTTAATGGATAACTTTTAGACGGGTCGATTTGGGGTTAGTTCATGGGTCCTCGGGATTTGGGGCGTGACAAAATGGTATCAGAGCTCTAGGTTCGAATACCTAGGAGCCGTGGAAAGTGAGGATGACCCTTAGTATGTGACTTGTTTGATGAGATTAGGCACCACTACACGGCATGAATTGTGTATTTGCATGGGTTTGCGATTGAATTGTCTTGCGCATACTATGTGTTTATATGAGCCTGGAGGTCGAGTCTTAGGGTGATGTGGCATGACATATGGTGTTCGATTAACTACTTTGGGGTTCAAAATAGAAAAGCGTTTGGCCGACGTTCTTTCTATGAGAAATCTGAATTAGTTGCCCAGATTATCGCATTGCTTTGAGACTTTCCCTCGGTATGTGAATATGTGTTGATATGATGTGACTAGGTATTGGGTAATGTGTAGCTTGGCATTAGCAGGTTAAATTGAGTTTGACCCAGTTGGGTGTTATGATATTCTTGATGGTGGTGTGGGTGGTGGAATTATGACCCGGTGGTCAGTGATTGTGGTGGGTGTAAGCTTGTGAGGTGAGTATTGATTGTTTGGAGTATGTTATACCCATGAGAGTTGGGGTGATCGTAATTAGTTGTCCGTATTATGTTGTGCTATTAGTAGTTTGACGGATAAGTAGAGTAGAGTGTTTAATATCCTTGGAAGTTGATTGTTATGGATGGATATGAAGTGTGGTTTTGGGTGCGTCGAGGATTATGTACGTCATGAGCCGTGCTGTGCCATGAGCCATGTACCCTGAGATTGGGTATAGACGGGAGCATAGTGGACGGGATCATAGTGGACGGAAGAGTAATAATCTCTAGCCTAAAGTGTGTTAGAAAGTCTGTGCTTAGGCACGTGGTTGGGAATATCGCATACCCTGGGGGGTGTTGTTGGTAACCACAATGGTATCTTATGATTTTGAAGGACAAAATGATGACCCTTCTGTTTTCTTTATGGCGTGGTGCTAAGTTGTGTTTCTGGATAAAAGTTGAAAGTGTTTGTGGAAAGAGTATATGGAATGAAGATGTTATCGATAGGTTGGTTGTCGAGTGATGTGCGTGTACGTAAAAGGAAATGTATATCGATGATAGTTGTGATGTGGTGAATAAAGAATCAAGGTTGTTTGGGAAGTTTTAAAGAGAAGAGTTTTGTGACTTGGGTCGTTGTTCTCATGAGTAAGAGATTATGTTGAATACATAGTGTTTGGTAAGAATGTGAGTGTGTGAAGTTTGTGGGGCATGGTATCAATGTTGTTGGTGTAGCTAACTCGGTCGTCTTGGGATAACGTGTCGGTAGGAGGAGGTCCCATAAGGGGATGATGTTGGTAGTATGTGACATGGCGTAAGATCTAGAGATGATGATGTTATCTTACCTTTAGGGGCGAGGGATAGGATGGTACCGTTCAGTCTATAGTTGGTAGGCGAGGTTCGTTTTGTTCGTGTTGCGTATGGTTACTATCATGTTTAGATAGTGGTGTGTCGGTGGTACTTGTATGGTGACATAAGAGACGGGTGTTCCCGACTGATTGTTTTGTGTTTTGGTGGGTGTACTGGAGTCCCGAGTTTGAGTCTGTAGCATGGTTTTTGTTTACCCGTTTGGTTGTTACCTACCTGTTGGGAATCGACTGACGTGCTGTAACCCTGTGAGAAGATGTCCTAAAGTGATGTGAATATACATAGTGTTGTTTTTGGTGGTTAACCGATGAGGGTCTTATGAACGCGTATAATGCATCGTTGGGATGTAAGGGAGTGAGTGATGGTTGTAGTACTGGAGTGAAGATATGAATGTGAAGGCTTAGTGCGACGAGTGGTATACACATTGTGAATGGTGGCCAATGATGTTTGTACGATGATAACGGATGTCTTTACAAGGGCTTGTAGTTAACCTTCTCTTGAGCTGAGTGAATATTGGTTGCCCTATAAGATAGTGACGCTGAGTAAGAACCTAGCATTGGCTCGTGGTTTTCCTAGGAAGAGAGATGTTTCATAATTAGTTGACCAGTGTGATTATTTGTTCTTGGTGGATGTAAAACTTTGGGATCATAAGAGTGCGGATTCGTTTGCTCATGGTTTCTTGAAAGGTCTGTGTAAACCAGAGTGCATGGGTAATGTCTCTGAAGATGTAGTTTGGTTTGTATGAAATGATGGTAGTTATAGTTCTCGTTGAGTGAGGTCCCTAAAGGAGTTCAGTAGTTTGGTTGTTTACATGGTGAAATCCTCGAGTATTCGTTCTGTGGGATTCCTACATGAATGCAGATCCATAATTGGGTCATTATCCTCGTGATTAAGAAATCATGTTTGGGAAAAATGTGCTGGGTGCATGAAATTTGAAAGGACCGTAGAGGGGTTCGAAAGTGCAGTAGGCCTAGTGCTAAAACTGTGTCCTGAGTGTGACATGTCTGGAAGTTGTTTGTGTTTGACCTTAGATCCAGAGGTGAGTATGTTGTTCTCCCATAACAACAAAGTGTGGAGTAATAAGGTTTAATAGTATATTATATGGTTTGGGTGGCCTGGGGCGATAGGCGAGAAACCGTGTGTGAAGATGTTGGCGATAGATGCGTATCTGGGGAGCAGAAGTGTGGGAAGCGTTTGCATGGTTGCGGAAGTTATTAATAACTTTGAATGGAAGGTTTCAGGATTTGATTTCCTTTGCTTGGTGCCGTGCATTTCCTATATGAGTTGCTTGGATAGTAGATTTAAGACAGAGATGTGGTAGTGATTTGCCTAGTGAAAGTTAGGTTAGTGAAGTGTAACCTTATGAAGTGAGGTTTTAAGGGATTGTTGGCGTTGTGTCTCAGTGTATGACAGGCGATGAATTTATAGTTCTATGGGATGTATGGTACAAGGTATGAGGATTGACGATGTTCTTATGTGTGAATGAGGTCTGAAAGTTAAGAGCTTAAGTGCAGTGGATGACCTGGGTATTATGATCGTGGTTAACGGTAGTTGTGTAGCTATGGGCTATGCGACCTCAAGGTGAGATTTACAGGATTTTGTGAAGACCAAGTGTTGGTGGGTAGTGGGAGTACGTTGAGGTTGGGTCATGGTTTCTAGACGTTTAGGGAGGATGGGAGTCTCAGTGGATTGGTGTTCGTGTTGTGATCCTTGAGTGTGTACCTAAGGCATGGGTACTGCCGAATTGGGTGATTGGAAGACTAAGTTCCTCGTGGGCTTTTTGGATGGAGTTTGTTTGCTCTATTGGGTGAATATAAGTGTGTAGAGTTGCGTTCTCTCTGAGATTGAGTTGGTAGACCAGGAGTGCTTGTCTTGTGGACAGGGAAATTAGTGTTGAGACATAGAGTTCTATCTACAATGACCCACTGTAAATTGTTAACCATTGTATGCAGTTTGTTATGGGTTATGTGGGTACGGTTGTGCCTCTAGCTCCTAACAGAGTGGGAAATTTGTTAGAACCTTACGGCTCGGATATTTGCATGGTGTGTTTCTGATAGGCTCTTATATGTCTGAATTTGTGTTCAATGTGGGACTTTGGATTACCAGAAATTCTTAAAGTGTAAAAAGTGGTTCGACCGTTCAAAGGGAAGATGCGAATGTATATATAGTAACGATGAGTGGGGGCAATGCAAGTGCAGAAGATTACAAATTATTTAATCCAACTGAAAAGACCGATGGGTATGTGTATGGATGTGATTCAGTTTGTATGGGACTTTTAACTCACGTGGAGTGCTCAATCCTAGTGACTCACGAAGTTCAGGTGGCAGTGTTGGTCTCATTTCGATGGTTGAAGGGCTAGAGTGATGTAGTGCAAGTAGTAATATGGTTTTAAGTTGTGATCGTTAGTTGGCCGTAAGGGCGTAGGAAATTTTTGGGAGTAATGCATGTAACCCATGTGAATAATGTTCGAGTTTGGGGAACATGTGTTTGGATTGGAGGAGTAGTCCTCGGTTTACATTAGAATATAACTGTGAATTTAACTGTAGTTCGACGAAGTTAGGAGAGTCTCAGCGGTGGTTAAACCTACGACGCATAACACTATGTTTAAGGATGTTTAGCCTTCGAGAGCGTGTAAGTGACGTGAGATGGTGGTCATGGAGGGATAGTCGGTGGTCAACAATGGAGTGGTTGACTCCAGCTCTGGTGTGAATTTCGGGTAAGAATTGACGTCACGTTAAGCAATGAAATGTATTAGATTGGTCAAGCTCGAAAGGAGTACAATTCGATGAACAATAAAGATTGCAGACTAAGAAGGATGCTACGTAGATCGAACGACTAGTGAAGTATGAGAACATATATTAATATTAAACGAAGGTTTGGTGTGACTGGAGACGAATTTCGGGGACGAGATTCCCAAAGGGGGGAAAGTTGTAACGGCCCGATACGTGTTTATTTTTATGATTTTATGTTTTCAATTAATTGAGGAGACGGAATAAAATGTGGGTTTGGGTGTTATAAAATTTTATTCATTAACGGTGGAATTAATAATATGTGAAGGTGAAATTGAGATATATGGTGAAGAACGATATCGATATGGCTATGTTAATGAAAATTTCTAAATATTTAAATGTGAGGAAAGTTGGAGGATTGAGTGAAAATTTAAATAAATTTCGAAGAATTCAGTTCAGAGGTCACCGCTTGAGCGGTGGGGGCCCGCTCGAGCGGACTATCGAAAAATGCTTAGACAATTCTAGAACATTGGAGAAAGGTTGGGAGTATATTTATAGAGAGAGAGAGAGCCCTCTAGCCCACGTGAGACACACCTCTCCCATTTCTCTTCTCTTCCTCTTCTCCTCTTCTTCCTTTTGGAGAGAGAGAAACCCATGTTCCACCTGAAAACCTAACCCTCCACCATGGTAATTGAAAGATTGAAGCTAGATTGAGAGTAACCGAGGATGGGAATCAAGCTTTGGAGCAAGGAGGTGGAAGATGGAGCATCAAGGAGTCAAGATCTCTCAACATCAAAACCCTAGAAGGAAGAACTTGGAGGAATCTCAAGCTTTTGAGCAAATCCGAGGTAGGATCTAGATTTTCTCATTGTGTGTTAAGATTTGGGTTGATATTTTGTTTATATGCATAAAATTGAGTTGATTTCATGTTTGATGGATAAATTGGTAGGTTTATGGGTGTATTGCAATAGGTTTGATGGAAATGAGGGTTTTTAAGAAAGGATTAACCATGATTTTGGGAAATTATTGCATAAAAAGGGACTATGAGATTTGAATCCAATGTTTTTGGGTAGAAATCAAGATTTGAAACATGTTTGATGATGGTTTAAAGGTATTGAGGTTAGAAACACAAAACAGGGGAAAATCTAGGATTTTCTCGGGTGCCAGCATGCTCGAGTGGAGCCCTGTCCTCTCGAGTGGTCAACTGGCAGAGAGTTGGGTGCTCGAGCGCCCGACGTCAGCTCGAGTGGACTCGCTACGTAGGGCCAACTTGTTTTGATCATGTCGCCCTCATCTGGATTCCGAATAGGGTCATTTTTATACTCAAATCGAAGCCCCAGAAGTCCTCTTTTTAGCAAGACTACTCTCACAAGAAAATTCGTTTTATAGTAAAAGTTATGATAAAAATAGTGAGGGTATGTCAAATTTTCTTAACTATTTTTCACCCATTTTTGTCCTAATGCTTTGAAAAAAGATATTTTCATCAATATTGAACCTTTTCATTAAATTTCTTATCTCTTGGATTATGGATATACCTACTTTACTACACCTGGGTTGGGATGTAAGTATCGTACTGATTGGTTGAGTTTGCGATAAAAATGAGTTTTCGACATATAACGAAAGTTTTTAAGAACAAGTATGGGCATGGTTAATTGTGGGTGATGTAGTGACATAGTTATCATTTAAGATTTTAATCTTTAGAGAGCAAACATGAAATTTTTTTTAATTTATATATATATATATATGCGTATGATGGGTTGTAGTGACCTAGTACGTTTGTATTTAAGTGATTAATTATTTTAACATAATTAAAATTTTGAGGGACAATTTGTGATTTATTTTTATGGGGTCCTAAAATTTAATAATATAATTTTGATTAAATTGAGGACTAATTGTGGAGTTAATAGTATAAGAGATTATAAAATAAATAAATTGAATTAAGTTTACGGGATTCAAGAGAGTTTAAAAAAAAAATGATCTCATCTCAGCCGAAGTTGAGTTCGGGAAAAAGCAGAAAGAGAGAGATCAAGAAGGATCGAGAGAGAGAGAGAGAGAGGTCGAGAGAAAGAGGGAGAGAGAGAGACGCATATAAGAGAGACCCGAAGGTCCCCCTTCACCGACGCCTTCTCCCTTTGATTGATCGGCGACCATAGGAGGAAAACAAAGGAGAAGAGTCAAGAAGTGCGCGCGACCACCCACCACAGCCGTGCCCCACCGATCTTGCCATCGTTGGCGTCGTCGTCGACCACCAACCAGTTACCGACCTCCCTCATTATTTCCGTTTCTCCCAAACTCTCCCTCCGACGCCCCTATTCTTGTTTCTTCATCACCTTCATTTCGCCATTGATGGAGCTAAAGCTTAAGAACTAAGTTTTCTCGGCAACTAAGGATTCAGAACTCTAAATTGGTGGCCACTAATTGGGATTCAAGCCATCCGGATTAGGAATTTTGCAACCGGACCACCGAGAAACAAAATTTTCAAAACTGCGGTAATTTTTCTCCCCTGTTCTACATCGTTCACCCTTTCCCCACCTTTTACTGAATTTGTTTTTATTTGAATGGGAGGGCCACTGGAGATGAACCAAAGTGTAATTGACATATCGAAGCCTCATGGAGCAAGAAATTGAGCTAGCTGAACCTAGGGTTCCTGAAGATAGAGCAGAATTTCCAGGCTTGTGGCTTCAAGAGGTAGGATTTTGATTAATTTTAGTGCCTTGAGTTGATTTGTGTTGATTTTTTTTAGTATAAAAGTTTGCTCTATGATTGAGAAATGAATAATTTATCTAAGTGTTTGAATTGATTAACATGAAATTATGATAGTTAAGTTCTTGGATGAAATTAGAGATAAAAGTTTAGCTTATCCTATTTATATTGCTTCCTATAGAATTATGTCCACGCGGGGAGTGCGGGGACGGGGTTGTGGTCGAGGCCGTGGCCGAGGGCGTGCTTATGTTCAGGTTCCAGAGGAGGGAGACGTTCATGCCCTACAGGAACAAGTGGGTGGTGTTGACGTTGTCCAGGAGATGCTTACCACTATGCGAGCTATGGCAGAAGCGACCATGGCTAGTGTGCGGGTTCCTAAGCCAGGGCTTCTGTAGCTATGCGGGAGTTTCGGCGGTTGGATCCACTGATCTTTGCTGGGGAGCCAGACCCAAAGGTGGCTATTGAGTGGTTGGAAGTGACTACGACCATCTTTGATACTCTGGATATCGAGGAGGATGCCTTGCATGTGAAGTTGGCGGCGTTCCAACTGCAGGAAGATGCTAAAGAGTGGTGGAAGTTTGCCAAGACCACTGTGGATGAGACGTGGGCTGCTTTCACGAGAGTCTTCTTGGAGAAGTATTTCTCGAGATCTCCGAGAGAAACTTACCGAGAGGAGTTCCTCTTCCTTATTCAGGGGAATCTGTCTGTGGTCCAGTATGAGGCCAAGTTCGTGAATCTGTCGCGGTTTGCACTGGAGATGGTATCGATCGAGGAGTTGCATACTCGGAGGTTTGAGAGAGGGCTTCGACCTACTATCAGGGATAGGATTGTAGCTCTGGATGTGGAGGTGTACATCAACCTGGTGGAAGCTGCTATCCGGGTAGAGAACTCATTGGCAGATAGCCGCAGGATCAGAGAGGGTAGGAACTAGTAGGGCAGTGGAGATACACAGTCTCTGGGGCATAGGAACAAGTGCCAGAGGTCGTCTGGACCTAGTTCTCGTTTTGCCGGATCATCTCAGCTGCAGCCGTTTGCACCTACACCTTCAGTGGCTTCGGCATGAAGGCCAGAGCAGAGAGGGTTGATCTGTTATAGATGCAGACAGCCGGGGCATCGTTCAATTGAGTGCCCGCATAAAGGCCAGACTCAGAGTTCAGCGCCCGTCCAGTCACAGGCAAGAGACCCACCTATCTGTTTTGGGTGTGGTCAGTCCGGACACTTTCGTAGACAGTATCCCAGAGAAGGGAATGTCCAAGATACGACGGGAGCGTCAGTTGCTTCTTCAGTACAGAGGCGACAGGCTCTACAGCAGGCTAGGGCTCAGACTTCTAGGTTTGCGGAGGGAGGTGCTTCAGCTCAGCCAGTGAGGCAGCCATCGACTCAGGGCTATGGCGGGCAGACCAGACCACCGCAGGCAAGGGCTTATGTTCTTGCTGATCACAATGCTTCCAAAGCACCAGTTGCGTCTGATGCAGTAGTCACTCCGGCCATGATTAGAGGTACTCTTCTAGTCTTTAGATCATGGGCCAGTATTCTTATAGACACGGGAGCATAACATTCATTTATATCCTCTACATTTGTCTGCATTGAGGTTGGAAATGGACTGGTTGGGTAGTACCTTGTGTGTGGAGACCCCAGTTAGTGGGAATGTGACGTTTAGCCTTGTTTGTAGATCTTGCGTACTGGAGGTCGTTGGTCGCTGTTTAGAGTTTGATTTTATCATTCTAGACATGACCACGTTTGATGTCATCCTAGGGATGGACTGGCTGACTACCTACCGTGCCTATATAGATTGTGAGTGACGGAGAGTGTCGATCTGTACACTGGAGGGTGGTTGCTTCTACTTTGTGGGTGATCGGGATGATGGCTTGGTGTCTGCATCAGGTGCCGTGCGAGTTCGAGGGAACTTGGGTTCTCTCTTTTCTGCTCTCAGATTGGATGTGCCAATTGAGGCTCGAGGGGAGTTACCCCCTGTGGTGTGTGACTATCCAGACGTCTTTCATGATGATCAGTCTGAGTTGCCACCGAGCCGTGATGTGGAGTTCTCCATTGATCTTGTTCTAGGAACTGCTCCTATTTCTATGCCATCTTACCGCTTTGTACCTGCTGAGTTGCAAGAACTCAAGGTGCAGTTGCAGGAGTTGCTGGACAAAGGGTTTGTACGGCCGAGTACGTCGCCGTGGGGAGCACCAGCATTGTTCGTGAAGAAGAAGGATGGGTCATTGAGATTATGTATAGACTATAGGAAACTGAATCAGGTAATGGTGAAGAACAGGTATCCGATGCCGAGGATCGATGACTTATTTGATCAGTTGAGAGGATCGCGCTACTTTTCGAAGATTGACTTAAGGTCAGGGTATCACCAGCTGAGGATTAGGAATGAGGACATTGCGAAAACCGCCTTTCGGACTCGCTATGGTCACTACGAGTTTCTAGTTATGCCGTTCGGCTTGACGAACGCTCCAGCTACATTTATGGGTCTGATGAACCGTATCTTCCACCCCTATCTGGATAATTTTGTGATCGTGTTCGTGGACGATATTCTAGATTATTCCCCCATGAGGGAGATGCACGAGGAGCACCTGCTTGTCATACTTCAGCTTATGAGAGAACATCGCTTGTATGCAAAGTTCGAGAAGTGTGAGTTATAGATGATAGTGGTGAGATTCCTTGGACATGTGGTGTCGAAGGATGGAGTATCAGTGGATTCGACGAAGACTAATGCAGTGTCGGATTGGTAGCGACCGAAGAATATTTTTGAGATCCGTAGTTTTCTGGGTCTAGCGGGTTATTACCGGCGATTTGTGCAGGACTTCTCTAGGCTTGCAGCACCGATGACGCGTTTGATGCGGAAGGGAGTCACGTTTGTATGGAGCGAGTCTTGTGAGTCAGCTTTCCAAGAGCTGAAGAGGAGACTGACCAGTGCACCAGTGTTGATTATTCTTGAGCGAGGTCTGGGCAATACAGTATACTGCGACGCTTCACTTGTCGGTTTGGGCTGTGTGTTAATGTAGGGAGGCAAGGTTGTAGCCTACGGCTCGCGACAGCTGAAGACACACGAGAGGAATTACCCGACTCATGATCTAGAGTTGGCAGCCGTAGTCTTCACTTTGAAGACATGGCGGCATTATCTATATGGTGAGCATTTCGAGGTTTTATCTGATCATAAGAGCTTGAAATACTTGCTTTCACAGAAAGACCTGAATCTTCGCCAGTGACGATGGATAGAATTGTTGGGAGACTACAACTTTGATTTGCAGTACCATCCAGGAAAGGCAAATGTCGTAGTTGATGCGCTCAACAGGAGATCTCATGGCTCGTTAGCTTCTGTGGCTATACGGGAATGGGACATGCTCGGAGTTGTTGGGGAGTTTAATCTGTGTCTCAGGGAGACAGGGGAAGGTGAGACTTTATATACAGTTGCTTCACAGCCCACATTGGTTACACGCGTGTTAGAGGCTCAGAGGATCGATCCAGAAGCTCAGATGATACGGGACCGCATTGCTAGTGGGATAGACACAGCAGGATGGGTGGTGAGTCCTGACTAGAGTCTGAGATTGTCAGGGAGATTGTTCGTGCCAGAGTCGTGCCGTACTGAGGTGCTACATGAGTTTCATCACTCACGTCTTGCAGTGCATCCGGGAGGCACGAAGATGTATCATGATCTACGCCGACAGTTCTGGTGGACGGGGATGAAGAGGGATGTGATCCGATTCGTTTCTCGATGCTTTACTTGTCAACAAGTAAAGGTGGAGCACCAGAGACCTGCAGGATTGTTGCAGCTATTGCCTGTATCTGAGTGGAAGTGGGAGAATGTCATTACGGATTTTGTATCTGGACTTCCACGTTCGCCGAAGGGACACGATGCTATTTGGGTTATAGTGGATAGGTTGACGAAGTCTGTGCACTTTTTCCCCATTCGAGTGAGAGATCCAGTGGATAGATTGAGCAGATTGTACGTCCGAGAGATAGTCCGACTACATGGAGTACCTGTGACTATCGTTTATGATCGAAACCCACGCTTTACATCATGCTTTTGGCAGAGTCTTCAGGTGGCTTTGGGGACGAGCTTGACTTTTAATATAACTTTTCATCCTCAGACCGACGGTCAGTCTGAGAGGACCATTCTGATTTTGGAGGACATGTTGAGAGTGTGCGTGCTTGACTTTCGGAGTTCTTGAGGGGATCATCTAACATTGGCAGAGTTTGCGTACAACAACAGCTATCAGTCTAGTATTGAGATGGCACCGTATGAGGCTCTGTATGGTAGGCCGTGTAGATCGCCGGTGTGTTGGACAGAGGTGGGTGAGACCACTGTTTTGGGACCCGACTTAGTACGGGAGACAACGGAGCAAATTGCCGTGATTCGTCACCGTCTGGTGACAGCTTAGAGCTGCCAGAAGAGTTATGCTGATTGGAGGAGGAGACCGTTAGAGTTTACCGTATGAGATCATGTGTCTTTGAAGGTCTCACCACGTAGAGGGCTGATGAGGTTTGGCCGTCGCGGGAAGCTATCACCACGTTTTATTGGACCATTAGAGATCCTGAAAAGGATTGGAGAGGTAGCATACTGTCTGGCTTTGCCGCCTCAGTTGGCATCTGTGCACAACATTTTCCACGTTTCGATGCTTCGGAGTTACGAGCCCGATCCTTCACATGTCTTAGATTGGGCTGAGTTGCGGATTGTTGAGGATGTCACGTATGAGGAATGCCCGATGAGGATTCTAGATACAATGGAACAGGTGTTGCGGGGGAGAACGATTGCTTATGTCAAAGTTCAGTGGCTTCATCATGGGGTTGAGGAAGCGACTTGGGAGCTTGAGTCTGGGATGCGTGCTAGATACCCAGACTTGTTTAACTTGTGACCTTGTAGTGAATTTCTGGGGCAAAATTCCTTAAGGGGGAGAGTTGTGAGACCCCGAACCGTGTTATTTTGAATTATGTATACATGTTGACGTGTTTTTCCTTCATGTTATATATCATTGATGCATGGTTTATGTTTTGGAGTTATAAAACAGCATGTAGATGTGTTTTATGTTTTCTCGGATCTTGTTTAGACTTGTATGCTTGGCCTTAGGACACAAAACAAGAGAACCAAAACAGTGTGTAGTTCGGTCGACTGGGCTGTTGACTTCAGTCGACTGAACTGCTTTTGGTGAGTTCGGTCGACTGAACTGTGGCAGTTCATGTTTTTCAAGGAGCTTCAGTCGACTAAAGTGGCCACTTTAGTTGACTGAACAGCCTTTTTGGCGAGCTTATAAGTATCCAATGGGCTGAAATGTTTGGAAAAGTTTTGTTTCTTCCATTCACTCTGCCTTCTCTCTACAAATTTGGCATGCCCGAGCCTAGTTTTCGACGATCAACTTGTGGATCCTTGCTATCTACGCTGTTAGCTTCACGCTCATCCGGTCAGATTCTCGTTCCAACGAGATCCAATTTTTGTGGCATCGGATTTTGACCCAACGAGGTAGGATTCTAGACCTACTACTGTTATAAGGGTGTTATATGTTATTGTATGTGTTTTCACCGGGTAGAAAATACATCAAATGTCATATTTTCAGTTTAAGCCTTGTTTTTCTAATAGGAAGCATGTTATTAGCTTTTCTTGGCTTATAGTACCATATGATATGTAGTATATGGTTTTCAAAGGATTTTCTTGAAAACGGTGAAAAATGATGGTTTTTGGCAGAAATCTCAGCATTTTATGTTTTGGAGGTTTGGAGCTCGCCTTTGGGGTTGAGTCTCAGGTTTTTGAAACGTTTTGTTGAAAATGGAAAAAAATATTTTGAAAATGTTTTGTGATCTCCATGTTGATGGATGGATCTGTATATACATGTATAATGTATTGTTTTGAGAAAATGCTTTCGTAGTTGAGCTACAGTACTATTTTTAGAAGATTATCTAGATGTACCGAGATGACGTGTATTTAGCACGAGTTGCCCTCGGTGTAAGTCCAGAAACGTGCGCAGCGTAGATACTCAGGTCCTTCGGGTTAGTCCCCGTAAATTGAGACGATTGGGTGCTTAGTTCCCTCGGGTTATCGCTGGTAAATTAAGCTTTACGTTATGGTGCTCTGTATAGAACTTGTGGGGTCTATCGTTGTTACCTCTGTCATGTGATGGAGTCGGTACATAGGATCTTATTCTTCTTTTTCCACAATGGTACATTCCGTGAGGAAACGGTGTTTTGATTATTATTTTTCTTCAACTGTAAAATGTGTTTCGCATTGTATAAATGCTTAGTTGTAAGGGAAAAACTGTTTTGGAGGTTTGTGGGAAAACTCGGGGTTTTATGACGTAAAACTTTTTTGGTTTATGGTTGAGTACGCTCCCACTCTATTTGATCACATATTTCCTGCTTTACAGTTGTATTGTCTGTTTCTATTGGACTTCGGCTCACGGGTGGAATTTTCTGTATAAAACCTTTTTCAGGTGACGATGTGGATGATGATCTTGAGAAGATCTAGTGATACCCGTGCTGACGGATGATGGAAGACTGTAGTAGTTTTCCTTTTTGGTTTGCTTGTTCTTGAAGGCAGGTTTTGTACGCCATAAGGTGATATACTTATGCATATTTTACATGATATTTACTGTTTATGAGAGATGCATATTGGGTTTTCATTTACTTCCAACAGGTTGATTTCAATGTATGAAAAACTATATTTTCATAAAACTGGTGTTTGGTGGATTTTCACGTGACCTTGGTGTTGGGATGCCGAAAAAGATTTTAAGAACCGGCGTTATAACCGTAAAAAACGGCGCGTGCGTTTTTCATGGAAAACAAGAACGGTATTAATCTAAATAGTATTATACTTTTATGAAACTTGTCGAAAAGTTTCAAGAACTCCCGAATATGTTGAAGACGACCTGGCAATCTTCTCAAGTATATCCCGGACGCGCTACGACAATCACGGTGTGTGGGCACCGATGCCGATCGAAGTTATTTTCTTCTTTGATTTCTCTCACACTTAGTCTCCAAGAAGCAATAATGAAATTGCTAAAAAGAGAGAGAGAGAAGGGGGCGGCAACTTGAGGAGGAACCTTAGAGTTTTGAGTCTTCTATTATGATATATCTATATTTACTTAAGATATACAAGGTATGTATATCTTTCTTAAGATATACATGGCAACAATATATATCTTCCTACCAAGAAATTAGGCAAGTGATAT
>JAUMHN010403132.1:0-15553 GCA_032360265.1 Heliamphora ciliata
GCTTAATTTCACATTTGCATATATAGTTGTCTGGTAATATAAAAAATCAAAAGGTTTTCAGAAAAAGAATTTAATCTCTTTTCCTGCTAAAGAAATCCAATTCACCCCCCCTCTTGGGTTGCCTTGTTCTAACACCTACAATAAGCGTACTTTTGGATGACAATGGAGACAGACTGCATACAGTTTGTGTGGAGGTGTCATAAGTGTCAGATTCATGCAAACCTTATACGCGTTCCCCCATCTTAGTTGTACAACTTGACGTCACCATGGCCATTCTCAGTATGGGGCATCAATGTGATCGGCAGAGTAACACCGAAGGTGTCAAATGGGCACGAATTTATTTTAGTGGCCATTGACTACTTTACCAAATGGGTGAAAGCAGCTTGCTACTCGGTATTGAAAGCATCCCATGTTGCTAAATTTATCAAGCAAAACATCATTTGTCGATATGGGGTCCCCCATGAGGTCATATCGAATAATGGCTCGCATTTTCAAGGAGAGGCCTTGGATCTTTTTGAAAAATAATGAATAGTGGCCCACAAGTCCTCACCATACTGGCCGCAGACCAATGGATCAGTCGAGGCAGCAAACAAGAACATTAAGAAAATCCTGTAAAAGGCGGTCAACTCACATAAGGATTTGCTAGAACATCTACCATTTGCACTTTGGGGATACAGAACGTCAATTAGAACTTCGACGGGAGCTACGCCATACTCTTTAGTATATGGGATGGAAGTCGTGCTTCCCATTGAGGTGAAAATCCCCTCACTAAGAGTAGCGGCTGAGGCCAGTATTCCAGAAGTAGAATGGCAGAGGACCCAGATGGAAGAAGTGCTCTTGTTTGATGAAAGAAGGCTACAGGCCCTATTTCATGTATAAGGCTATCAGAGGAGGATTGGTTGAGCGTTCAATAAAAAGGTCAAGACCCGGGATGTTAGAGAAGGAGATTTCGTTCTTAAGGAAATCAGAGCTCCTATCTTTGACCCAAGAGGCAAGTTCAAACCAAACTAATTCGAACCATTTTTCATCAAAACCATCATGACCGATAGTGCAGTCATTATTATGGATTTGGATGGCAATGTGTTCTCCACTCCAGTAATCCTTGACCAACTCAAAAAGTACTATCCCTGAGGTAAAAATAAGATAAAATAAAAGCTCGTTGAGTTGAAAATCAAAAAGAAAACTTAGGCAAAAGTTAAAGCAGCCTGCAAGGTTAAAAACTCGAAAGGGCGACCTTAGCAAAAGTTAGGGCATCACAAAAGGAGGGCGTCGATACTTGAGTGAGAACCAAGCTCGAACTACATCATTGCCTGATTCTATCTTTTTGGGATACGTAGGCAGCTTCTCTTAAGAAGTCCAGCCACATTCTTTGTTTCTAACCATCTTTGAATCTAAGTAAAACTAGTGCAAATTTATTTATGAATTTTGATAATAAAATCATTAAAAAACATGGGATAAAATTGAACCAGCTTAAATATAAAAGCGATAGTTTTCATTACTTTCATCAGAGCTACAAGGTTTTTGAAAGTAAAGGGGGGCACGTAAGTTCCAAACTCTATAAATGAAAAAAGAAAAGCTTTGAAATTTTCAAAACAAAGCAGAGGTCCTCATATCTTTCTCCTCTTTGCTGCTTGTTTCCCTTCTTCTCTATCTTTCTTCTCCCTATCTTGTGTCAGCCATGTCATGTACTCAGCAGAAAGCTCAGAACATTGCAGCTTCTGCATTTCCATACTTGAGCGAGAAGGCCAGGCTTCCTGATACTGTGCTAGAAATGGAGCCCGTAGTGCACAAGAAAACAGATGACCTCGAATACTGGGAAAAATCATTTGGCTTCGCCCGAACTGCCGTATGATCCTATGTGGGTAGTAGAAGGTAGTCTCTGATGAAGGCCAATCAGTAAGACACCAGGGTGATCCATAGTAGTCAGAGTCATGGCAGGAATTTGCCACCAGGGGCACTACCAGGTGATATCTGGGCCAGTCAAAGAAGAAAGGTACTGTCGCCAGGATGCCTCAGTATTGCATATCTGATAGCGGGGGCGGTAAAGGAAAGCTGCAGCACTGTGTCTATCAGTGGGTGGTTTTTGCACAAGATTTACCTTCTCCATCAGACAGATCTACAGTAAAAAGATAGATTAGTGAGAGCAGAGCATCGCAGTATGACATATGTCTGATAAAGAGAAAGGTTTGAATCTACCTAAAGGAGCAAGGGGTTGCCAGCAAAAGTAATAGTCTGATCACGATGGATAGCATCTAGACCCAGTAGCGTCTCAGATAGGACAAGGGGTACAAAGTCCTTCCCCATCCACATCTGACCAGCAATGTCAACCAGTGTACAACTAACCCGCCCATCAGAGGGGACAAGAAGTTACTGGGCAAGAAGATAGAAGCAAAGAGCATAACGTCGTCGCAACTGAAAGTCGATGTCACTGAGGTCACCGGTAGGACAAAATCTATTAATGATCCAAGGTATGTCAAGGCAGTCATCCTGTGTCAGAAGAGAGGCCTCTATCTTAGATAGACCACAAAGCTGTGTCACCTGCTCTCGAGTCGAGAGAAAGAAAGTGGGAACAGCAACGGAGCTTCGGAAGGCCAAATCTAAGGTAGCAGCGAAGTCCTCCACAGTCGGGCATAGCTCTTCAAGGCCAAATCGAAAGACGTGAGACTACGAATCCCACAGCTTCGCCGCAGCTAACAGTAAAGGCCTGTTAATCTTCACGGTCCTCAGTGAGAAAAGGGCATTGAGGCCAAAATGGGCAAAGTTTAAATGTTCAATATGGGAGAATGCCTCAATCCATGCAGAAAGAGGAGAAGCTATCTGAGTCCGAACAATAGAAAATGGGGACTCTAGGGCTACATTTATAAGGCAAAAAAAGGTAAAAAATCAAAATTTCAGCAAAAGATATGTTCAATGTGCCAACCGCCACCTTGGAGCTGGCGACCACCAACTCTTAAAAGCATAGTACAGTGACATCAACCTTTGGACTAGGCGACCGCCATGTTGTAACTAGCGACCCCCATGTAAGCATTTAAGGAAAATAACGTCCGCCAGGTTGATCCTGGCGACCGCCATGTTAAAGGGTGGCAGGTATACATCAGCTTGTGGTTTCTGCTTTCTGTGTAAAGTCTTGACATTCATGTTTTGCATCCATCACAGTTTGAGCAGTGGAGATAGATGAATACGAAGCAATAAATGGCATGTAGGCCCCAAAACATATCAGAAAGTGACAAATTGTATCAGAATAAAAATTGGGACACCCAGGCCCAATAAACAGAAAAATTGGGGCACGCAGGCCCATGGATCAAGTAAATGTATGTAAATACGTCAAATTGGGGCACGCAGACGCATCAAAATAAATGTATCAGAAGATAAATGAAACTGGGGAGGGGAGAAGCTCTCACTCTCATTGGTGCCTAAGGCAGACTTGGCGGGAGGAAGGACCGGCCTCGTCCGAGCTCACGTCCTCAAAAAGTCTCTCAATATAGTCATCTCCATCGCTGCCGAAAGAAGAAGATATGTCTCTAGAGCAGCTCCGAGCAGAAGAGACAGATCCTTGAGAGCGAGCTTTGGAGGAGGCAGCACGAGAACCATGACCTCGGGCTGGGGCTGGAGCAGGAGAAGGAGCGATCGTCCGCGGTGGTACTATGCCAGCAACTTGTACCGGAGGCTGTCAGAAGGAAACAAGGATCAGAATAGAGTACAAAAAAGATACAAGAAGGTTGAAAAAAGTTATGAGGACACTTACTATAGCCGCTGGGGTAAAAGTGATGCCGGCCGCTCGCACAGTGGCATCAAGTTGACGAATCAGTGCTCTCTGACCAGTAAAGACCAGCAGCAGATGATCTAGCCACGCTTGATCAACCTGCAGAAAGAAAGTGAGGCAGTGTAAGTAAAACAAAGAAAGCAACCAAATGAATGGAGAAATGACAAAAACGAACCTGACTGAGCTCAGCCCTGAACTTAGGTGCTGGTGGAACAGGAACCGGCAGAGGGAAGGGGTAGCCATATACTACTGTCTGGATCTCCCATGAAATCTCTAGACCTCGCATCCCACCATCAGCATCAATAGCGGCAGCAGCTCTGGCAGCAGCAACTCCAGCAGCTCCTACATCAGCATCCTCTGATGCCTGTCCCCACCTCCTGCCACTAGGCGCAGCTGGAGCTGGACCTAGTATCCTAACAGATGGGCTCGGGCCCAGGCTATGTAGTCCTCCTCTGGTACTAGCAGCTCCGCGGCATGCGTCCCCACTAGCTCCAAAAGAAAATCAACCCGGCTTAGGTGATCGGCCCAGCGCATACAGGCTGGAGGGACCATTGGGATTCGAAAGTGATCTAGGCCGAGTGACTGGCAAACCACTCGCTCTCCTAGTAGTACTCCCGTCCAAATGGACCCTCCAGCAGGATTCGCCTAGAAGCGATATCCCGACTGCGCATCAGGTCTGCGCCAGCCCGATCCTCTACTCCCTGCCAAACATCCTAGTGAACCTGCAGAGTACGGTGAACAGCGCAGTATATATTAATCAGTAAATGCAGTGCAATATAACGATCAGTGAATAGAATAAATCGATGAGTGTATAGAGCAGGAAAGAACAGAATTAGTACAGTGCAGTACAATATGATACAAAGAATAGCGAAAAGGATACCTGGTTAGGGGTTAGCCGGTCCAGTGAAGCCCGGAATCGATCAATGTCCTTCCCTCCAGCTTTCTTCCCCTTCAGCCCACGAGACCACCGAGCTGCACGAGGAATGACTAGAGGGTCTCCCGCCGAGTTCGCCAGGACATGAAGCTCGAGGAACTCATAGGTCCGCAGCTGCAAAGAAAAGATGTCAGCAAGAAGATGATGGATAATAAAGAACAAAAATGAATGGAAAACTATAAAAGTTAAATCATACCTTCCAGACCCTCTAGTATCCCCCGATGCTGAGCTCCTAGGGGAACCGAGTGAGAGTCCTCGTAAAGCTGTAGAGAGTAGCGAGGGCAGCTCCTCCCCAGTTGAATGAAGCAACCCAATCCAGATGAGCCAGAGCTCCTAAGTAATGAAGATGAACGGTATTCTCCTTGTTTGAAAACAAGGAGGTACCAAACATATACATCAAAATGCCTCGGGCGACCCACTCATAGTGGCGAGGCTCGGTGCACTAGAAATGGCAAAAACGATCGAAGAACCATGTATATTAGACGCGGTCTCTATCCATCTGTATTGGAATGGCTCTAAGAAAGTACAATAGAGCGTCAGTCGACTAGGCAATAGACGGATCAAACGGAATAGGCGCTCCTCCAACACGGATACCGGTGATTAGTGCAAAGTCAACAGGCGTCAGAGTGGCCTCAAATGTGGTAAAATGAAAGGTGTTGATGGTATCCCACCACCGCTCACCCAAGGCTATTAGCTAGACCCAGTCATTGCCCGTTCTACCAAACAAGGGTACGAAGCGAGCAAAACTAGAGGCATCAATATAAGCCTGGTTGGGAGCAGGGAGGGCATCATATCACTCCAACACCTCTTCAAAGGCAGAACCCCTGAAGCCACGAACATAGCGTCCAGCTTGAAAAGGAGAAGACAAATTGAAGATATATAAATAGCAGATTAAACATAATAGATAATCAAAAGCAATAAAAAACCCCAGGTTCGTGTGTAAGTGACGACCCTTCGGTGTTTTCAAGCCCGAGAAAACTAGGCACCCTAACCCTAGGTTCGTGTGTAAGTGACGACCCTTCGGTCCTCTCTAAAGCCCTGATAAATCAGGCAAACCTTCCTACCATAGGTTAGTGTGTAAGTGACGACCCTTTGGTTTTTCTACGTCCTAGTAAAAGACTAGGAACCCTAAAGTCCTGGCACGCCAGACTCAATCATTTTGAAGATACCCATTCTTTCTAAAAAAAAATAATAATAGTAATAAAAGTAAAAAAATAATTAAAAAAATAATTAAAAAATAGAAATATAAAAATAAATAAATAAGTAAATAAATCTTCCTAAAAATTTCTAAGATTTTCTTAAAATTTTTCTAAGATTTTCTAAAATTTTCTAGGATTTTTCAGAGTTTTTCCTAAAAATTTTCTACGATTTTTTTTTTCTTTTCAAAATTCTTCTTAAAATTTTCTAAACATTTCTAAAAATTCTCCTAGGATTTTTCGAAAATCTTCCTAAAAATTTTCCAGATTTTCTTAAAATTTTCCTAAGATTTTCTAAAATTTTCTAGGTTTTTTTTCGAAGTTTTTTAAAATTTTCTAAGATTTTTCAAGAATCTTCC
The DNA here is from genome assembly GCA_032360265.1 of Heliamphora ciliata. Taxonomy (NCBI): domain Eukaryota; kingdom Viridiplantae; phylum Streptophyta; class Magnoliopsida; order Ericales; family Sarraceniaceae; genus Heliamphora; species Heliamphora ciliata. The sequence continues at coordinate 6,253 of JAUMHN010403132.1, forward strand.
TTAAAGTTTCTAAAATTTCTAAGATTTTTTAAATATTTCTAAAAATTCTTTAGGATTTGTCCTAAAATGCGCCCCAATTTTCTAAGATTCTTTCTAAAATTTTTTTAAGGATTCCCAAATTTTTTTCTAATTTTCTATATTTTCAAAAAATACCCCTTAAATTTCTAGAATTTGAAAATTTGCTTTATTTATAAGTTTTTGACTAAATTGCCTCTAATTTTAGGATTTTTGATAAAAATTTCTCTTTTAGTTTTCATGCCCCAAAAATAAAAATAAAAACAAAAATCCCCTCCTAAATCTTCATGTTTTTCCTAAAAAGAAAATTCAAGCCTTTTATTTTGTGATTTTCACTAAAATAAGTGCCCCTTTCGTTATTTGTTAAAAAATTCTAAGTGTCCCTACTGTTTTAATCTCTATTGCAAGGTTATCTAAGCTAAGATCCCAAACAAGTTACACAAACAATCATTTATCATCCGTACCATCATCAAAATAAATCATTCATCACCATAATCAAATCGCATCATCATCATATAGGGGGATTCTAGGCATACATCTACGTTTGATATATCATGCTTTGGTATTTGAAACAGTAAAGTTTGGAAAACTTACCGATGGGTGCTGGCGAGAAATACGGTAGTCAGGCTCCCGCAGAAGAACGTCAGCAGCAACTGGGTCAGTGGGAGGCTCGTAGCATCTCATCCCATGTGGAGCTAAGCGATGGTGTAGTGGAGGTATGTATGCGGGTCGAAAGGCACCAAATGACCCTCTCCAGCGTCAAGATCAAAGAAATCGGCCACAGCGGCCTTAGCAGCAGCATCAGCAGCCGCCTGAGCCTCAGCAGCTACCCGTGTCTCCTCAGCAGCCCGGTAAGAGGCACGCTTCGCCTCGAGAACGAGAGTATCCATCGCAGTAGTAGGCTACGTGGATGTGACTCCACCAGCAGGAAGACTGGAGGCCGTACGTACCTTTGAGAGTCCCCGTGGAAGAACTCCTAGCAACGGATGGGCCCTGGCGCGCCCCTAAATCATCGTCTCCCTAGCCCTAACCCGCCATGAAAATGAATGGAATCACGAATAATAGTGTGAACATCGTGTGTCAAGAGGAGTACTCGAAAAAGCAAGGAAAAAGAACGCGAAAGCTAAAAGACAAAGGAAGAACACGAGAGAGTTCGAGAGCGCAGGAAGGCTAGAGAGAGAGTGAGAATGAGCAAATGAGCCTAACCCGAGCGCGCCTGGGGGCCTTATGCGCGCTTGGAGGTGGCGGTCGCCATCTTTCATGTTGGCGACTGCTGGGTTTCCCAAACGTTTTCTGGCAACTGTCATGTTGTAGGGGTTTGGAGGCGGCAGCCGCCATGTCATAAGGAAAATGGCTTGCCAGACTATCAATGGTCATATCCTGACGCTTTGGGTTTTAGGATTCTTATGGGCTATTTGGGTGTTTTTATTATGTGTGTGATTATTTTCTTTGCGTGTGTTATTTTCAAAAATATCTTGTTCACAAATTGGTTAGTAAAAAAATAATTCCCCTTAAAAATACACCCATTTTATTTTATGTTCGTACAAAAAAAAATAAAAATCCTTCGGTGTTTTCCAAGAAATACTCCAAGAGAATTTTATGTGATTTTCCTTCAAATAAATCTAATTTTAAGCCGTAACGTGGCTTTTAACTATTTTTCATCTTGTGCCTCGTCCTGAACTTTTAGGTCTTAACTCGATCTATTAATTCGTAATTTTCCTTCCGATAAATCTAATTTTAAGCCATAATTTAGCTTTTAATTTTCCTTCCGATAAATCTAATTTTAAGCCATAATTTAGCTTTTAAATATCTTTATCCCGCACCTCGTCCCTAATTTTTTTAGGTCTTAACTCGACCTATTAGTTTGATGTTTTTTTCTTATCGGTCCTCCTCATGACCCTAAACTGACTCATCGGTCCTCCTCATGATCCTAAACTGACTCCTAGGTCCTCTTTATGACCCTAAACTGACTCGTCGGTCCTCCTCATGACCCTAAACTGACTCGTCGGTCCTCCTCATGACCTTAAACTGGCTCATCAGTCCTCCTCATGACCCTAAACTAACTCGTTGTTCTTTCTCATGACCTTAAACTGACTCGTCTATCCTCCTCATGACCTTAAACTGGCTCATTGGTCCTCCTCATGACCCTAAACTGACTCCTCGGTCCTCCTTATGACCCTAAACTGACTCGGTCCTCCTCATGATCCTAAACTGAATCCTCGGTCCTCCTCATAACCTTAAATTGACTCCTTGGTCCTCCTCATGACCCTAAACTGACTTGGTCCTCCTCATGACCCTAAAATGACTCATCGGTCTCCTTTAAGATCATAAACTGACTCGTCGGTCCTCTTCATGACCTTAAGCTGACTCGTTAGTCCTCCTTATGACCCTAAACTGACACATTGGTCCCCTTCAAGACCATAAACTGACTTGTCGGTCCCCCTCATGACCCTAAACTGACTCGGTCCTCCTCATGACCCTAAACTGACTCGTCGGTCCTCCTCATGACCCTAAACTGACTCGTCGGTCGGCCTCATGACTTTAAACTAACTTAAATTGCATCACACTATACTTGTCATGCATCATATTTCTTATCTTACATTCTTGCATTTTACCCTATGAACTACGTTCTGGTCTAATCCCTAGCAAAGGGGGTACGTAGGCAGCTCAATGGAAATTCGAGTACGACCAACATCATATGCATGCTTGTGTTTTTGGCCTAAGATTGACGACTCGGTCAAATGGATGTTGTCTCTGGGTTTTTGATATAACTTGCCCCACGCATTGCTATGGAAGTTATATCAAAGAAGGGCAACTATAAACACCCCAATTTGGCTCCGCCTAATCTTAGGCGAATCCGATGATGAAAACAGGTGGAATGATGCCTCAGTATGATCTTTGGGAAGTGATCCAAGCCCAGTATTTGAACCCAGAACCTTCAAACCAAAAAATTTTGTTGAACCATCGAAACTTGCTGCCCAAGTAAGGCGACCGTCATGTTTATTGTGGCGACCGCCAATAGAACCTCTTGAAAACCATAGCCAAAAGTGGCGACCGCCACCTCTAACTTGGCGACTGCCAATTTGTTCTGTGGTGACCGCCATAGAACTTTGTGGAACCTTTCAAAAACATGGCGACCTCCAACTTACATTATGGCGATCACCAACTCCAATTGGCTTGACATGCCTTAAAACGTGACAACATCTCATTGGTTGACAACATCTCAGTCGACTGAACCTATGAGTTCAGTCGACTGGATCATCATGTTGGAGGTTTAGTCGACTAGACCTGGGAGGTCAGTCGACTGAACTGGCTTCTATTTTGGTTCTCTTTTCCAGTGTGTTTTTCAGTCGACTAGAGGGTCAGTCCAGTCGATTGAACCTGGGCTGTTTTGGAAAATGAAGTGTTTTGGTTCAAGCTTTTCTAGTGCGATGTCTATCCGACGTTTTTATGAAATTTTATGGTTTAAAAAGGGGTAATCAGAGGTTTTCAAAAGGATGTTTGAAAATGGAGTCTTGGGAAAACTTTTCAAACGTGTTTGTGAAGGGTTGAAGCTAGCCTTTGGGGGTTGAGTCTCGACTTCTAAAATGTTTTGGTGAAAATCATGTTTCGACATGTTTTGTTTGATGTCCATGGTTCATGGATTGGATCCCTTTGTATACATGTGTTACGTATCTGTTTTGCGGGTTGGTTTTGAAATGTTCTCCTTAGATGTACCGTGATAGGGGGTATTGTTGAGTTGGGCTTCCATTGCTCCTCGGTGTACGTTCAAAAACGTGCACAGTGTAGGTGTTCTGTACCTTTGGGTTAGTCCCCGTAAATTGAGTGATTGGGTGCTTTGTACCCTCGGGTTCAGGTCCCATAAATTAAGAAATAGGTGCTCTGTACCTTCGGGTTGAAACCCGTAAATTGAGTGGTTGGTGGGTGCTCTGGACCCTCGGGCTTAACCTGTAAAATGAGCAGTTATGTTGTTGTGACTCCGTATAGAACTTGTCATTACCAAGCCTATGGGCCTAGGGTAATGGACGAAAGTCTATAGTTGTTGCCTTTGTATTGAGTTGACAGAGTCGGTACCTAGGATTGCATTTTGTCTTGTCTCGTCGGCTGCGTGTCCCGAGTGGAGAATGCTGTGTTTTACTGCTTTCCGTTAACTATGGCATGATATCTGTCAGGTTATATGCATAGTTTCAAAGATGGAAAACTGATGGGTTTTGAGAGGAAAACCTATTTTGAGCTTTTGTGGTCGAGTTCGCTCCCACTATATGATTACATGACCTGTATTACAGTTTACAGTCTATTTTCTATTGGCGTTCGGCTCACGATGTGGGATTTTTTGCTGTAAAACTTTTTCAGGTGAGCACGTGGAGTTGACCTAGTTTCAGAGGTGATGGAAGACTTGCTGTAGTTTTTCATTTTTGAGATATGTACTTACACATATGACGCCTGTTTAGGCTAGTTTCGTACACCTTTTGGCGATATGCTTATTCATGTATGAGAATGCATATTTACTGTTTATGAGAGTTGAACTTGGGAAATCTTTTATCCAAATGTTGTATTTTGATTATCAACTGTGAAACTTATTTTCTTAAATGGCCGTTTTGGTGGGCTTTCGGATGACCCGAATGTTTGGGGTGTGACATAATACATTTCTCATCATTTTAAGCTAAAAAGAAAGTAAAAAGTCACTTTTTGGCACACTTCTCAAGGTGGTCGGCCACTAAGGGGTATTTTGGTAATTTTTATGGTATTTTGTCATTTTCTACTTAATTTTCCTTAAATCCTTGATTTAGGGTGTCCATGTGTTAAAATTTAGGTTTTTAAAATTTTTTACTATACTATGGGCAAAATGGTCATTTTATCCTATTTATGAGGATTTTTAATTTTTAATTCATTATTTCATGATATTCACTTCATTTAGAATATTAGGAGAGTCTCTGGGTGCTAAGGTTTTGTTGCCTGAGTTTTGGACCTTGTTGGATTTTTTGGACCGAACTTAGGGTTTTTAATTCGAGTTAAGGTTTTGAACTTCTTCTGTGTTCTATGGTCTCGTGGACTATCCATCACTAACACTTAGGATTTGGGATGGGTCTTTACACGGGTCGTTATCAATCGGATTGTTACAACTAGGATTTGTACCAGGTCATTACACAAACCAATAGAAAACTGTAAAGCACAACACCCGAGAACCCCAAAAGCCATGCTAACACCGAACAAAGGATCATCGGGATACGATATAACTAGAGATTCTATAGGGAAAATTAAACAGCACTCCGCGAGGAAAATAGATCTAACCTGAAAAACCTAAACCATAACCTGGATAAAATTCTATGAAAGGAAACAAACCAAAACACCGAAACAAAATCAGCACCCTGGGTAATGTCCCCAGGAGAGAAACAGCTAGCCTAAACCAAAAAAATGGCCTCAATGAAAACACAAGCGAAACCACAAAAAGAAAATCAAGCTCTTAAAACATATTAAGGCTAAGACCAAGAACCTGGGCAAGAACCCAAAAGGAAACCATTCTAGAATGAAAAAAAATCGAAGGCTAACTCGGGTCGAACCCCGGAGAGAAACTATTCTATGCCAAGTAAACAAACAAAAGGTCATAAACAAATGCAAACAAAACATACAATGAAATAAAACATTTAATCCTACTGGTTAACCACCTAATGGGAAAGTTCTAAGCTACTATATGTAGAAAAAGGCCGATCGGTCAATCATTCTGGGTATCTTTTGAATAGAGTTAAGAATATACATCCCATGCCTTGTGTGGTACATGACATGATCAAACGGTACGCAATAACTCTTTTACCACACCTGTACAAACGTGCAGCCAAAAGCCTTGCCTATCTTCCCGACATAACCCTGAGACAGTAAACTAACCGTGATATCGGGTCGACAGGTAGGGGGTTGAGAATAATGTAGATGCATGCGAGAATGCAAATGAGAAAGTCAAATTAAGAATCGATGATGTTTTTGAGTCTAGCCCTTTTTTTTGATTTTGTAAACAAGTCCCTAGCGGAGTCGCTAGAAAATACTGTGGCGTCGAGATTTAGAGTTTGTTTTAAAACAAAAATAGGGAATTCAAGAGTTAATTTACAAATATATTAACACTTTAAAAGCCAAAATGTCTTGAAACCTCACTTTTTATTGAAAAATAGAGTTTCCACTTGGTTTTTAAGAAAAACCAAGAAAAATAAAAAGGGCCACTGATCTTTAAAAATGTTAACCAAAGAAAACGAAGGTTCGGGGGCTGAGGTACGAATCGGGAAAGGTGTTAGGCACCCTATTCATCTAATTGTGAGGTTGGCCTGTACTAATCATTTTTAGTTCTTTAATTTTATTTCTCAAATGCATGCAAATACAGAAAATATGGGTAAAGAGAAAACATCTAAAATCAAATAATAAAAATACATAGCATAGGTATATAGAATGCAAAACAAAGAATAAAAGAAAATCCTAGATCTTAAGTCATGCGAATTCTAGCTAAAGGATACATGAAGCAAACCGCATGTGATACACAAAGCATGCAATCATGTAAATGAAGCTAACAAACCCTAATCATGTTAAAATTAAACTAATCATAACATGGGCTTAAAATAGAGAGAAATAAACCTAAGGTTTTTTAAGTTTTAAACATGCTGATCTATACCACAAATTGCATGCTAGTAATCAACAGAATACTGTAAAAACATAATTAAGCTACTGAAACATAATTGAGATATTGAAAATAACTAAAGCGTGCGGCCGTAATATATGAAGGTTGCGGTCGCGAGGAATATGAAGTGAAACTGCACGGGCGCAACATTGCAAATTTATAACTCAAAATTCAGGTTAGAATTATGAGATCACAAAGAACTTTGTTCTAAACATAATCTTAGGATCATGCTTATTTATAACTCAATTAATTAAGATCAAAACTTTGACAAGTGAATGAGAAATTAATCCTAATTATGACAAAATTAAAGGAGAAGACATGCAATCCACGAATTGATATTCAAAATTATAACCCGATCTCTTCACTGGAGTAAAGAATGTGAAGAGAGAGGTGCCGGTGATCCAATAGAATACCAGGGATGCAACAATCCAGATGAGTCCTCGAGTCGTAGAGTGTGGTGATCAGCTTACTGGTCTCCGAGTAACAGTTCGATTCTAGTATCTAAGTCGAGCGAGAGTGTGGATTGGGGTATGAGTCGAGAATGCAACAGAGTGTCGGTGTGCTTTTTAGAATAATACTCAATAAAGCAGCAGTCTATCGATATCGAGAAAAGGTTTTTTGAAATCATACCAGAGGTACGTTTATATAAAGTATGTCAGCTCATGAGGTGCTGCCACGTTTGATGCTTAGACTGGGCTCATCAAGGTTCCGATCGCCACCTTTAAAGGTTGTGACTGTGAGGATAAAAGTTTTGACCGTGATAAAGTTTAGGATTTTCAAGAGTTTCATATTGCAATCGCAACAATCAATCGAACGGTCGCGATGTTGAAAGGTTGCGGTTGAATTACTTGGGTCAGTGAACAACTAGATCGTAAGGTTTAAATGGTTGTGGCCTCAAAGTTCAAAAGATGTGATCTTGTGGTTTGATTTCACGGTGTACTGGATTCGAATTGCTTTCTAGTGATCGTACAAAGTCATCATTTCCAATTGGTTTTCATCATCAGACTCAACTGGATAAGCCTAAGACTTAGCAGTGTCAAATTAGGGTGTCTATCGCAATGCATGATGCGTATTATGTAAAAGATTCAGAGACAACATCCAATTGATTGAGCCGCCAGTCTTAGGTTACAAACGTACAAGCATTCATATGATGGTGGTCGAGCTCGAACCTTCATCGAGCTGCCTACATACCTTTGCTAGGGATTAAACCAAAACGTAGTTCCGAAGTAAATGCAAACGATACAAAATGCAAAACAAGATGCAGATTGTAAACATGATCAACAGATATCATAAAGATCGAGCCAAGATCTAAAGGGGGCACAAACGAACAAACAAATCAAGATTGAGTCAAGATCTAAGAACTTATCTGGAGATAAGATAATTAAAAGGATCAAATCAAGATTCTTGAAATTATTTTTACCGAGAAAACATACAAATTAATAGGTCGAGTCAAGACATCAAAATTTGGAACGAACACAGGATAAGAATAATTAAAAAGCCGAGTCAAGACTTTAAAATTATTCTTATCGGGAGAAAATCATAAATTAATAGGTCGAGTTAAGACCTAAAAATTCAGAACGAACACGGGATTAGGATAATTAAAAAGTCAAGTCAAGATTTTAAAATTATTCTATCGGAGATAAAACCCCAAATTAATAAGTGAAGTCAAAATCTAAAAATTCAGAACGAGAACGGGATAAAAATAATTAAAAGGTCGAGTCAAGATTTTAAAATTATTCTTATTGGGAGAAAATCACAAATTAATTCGTCGAGTCAAGACCATAAAATCTAGGATGAACACGAGATAAAAATAATTAAAAAGTCGAGTTAAGACATTAAAATTATTCTCATCCGAAGAAAATCACAAATTAATAGATCGAGTCAAGACCTAAAAATTCAGGATGAATGCAGGAGAAGAATAAAAATAGTTGAGTTAAGACTTTAAAATTATTCCGTTAGAGAGAAAACTAAAAATTAATAGGTTGAGTCAAGATCTAAAAAAGTGGGATGAACACAAGATTAAAGTAATTAAAAAGTCGAGCCAAGATTTTAAAATTATTCTTATTGGAAGAAAATCACAAATTAATAGGTCAAATCAAGACATAAAAATTCGGGACGAACACGAGATAACAATAATTAAAAAGTCTAGTCAAAACTTTAAAATTATTATAATATGGAGAAAATCACAAATTAATAGGTCGAGTTAAAACCTAAAAATTCGAAACGAACACGGGATTAAAATCATTAAAAAGTAAAGTCAAGACTTTAAAATTATTTTATCGAAGAAAATCACAAATTAATAGGTCAAGTCAAAATCTAAAGATTCAGGACAAACACGGGATAAAAATAATTAAAAAGTCGAGTCAAGACTTTAAAATTATTTTATCCGAGAGAACATCGCGAATTAATAGATCGAGTCTAGACTTAAAAATTTAAAACAATAACGGAATAAAATTAATTAAAAAATCGAGTCAAGACTTCAAAATTATCTTTAATTCTCAAAAATAGGCAAACAAACACATCATAGGGGCATTAAAAACACATAAAAAGAAATCATGACATAGGTTCTTGGGGAGTAGGGTTTAAGGTGGCTGGGGAGCAAGGATTGAAAATCCTAAGACGCCTTCT